>BQNB010001600.1:0-136638 GCA_026074375.1 Tanacetum coccineum | reverse complement strand
AATATAACTATAATTCCTTAATTACATTAATTACGTCTATCAATAACAATCAGCAGATTCTATCACTGTCAGCAGGAACGAGAACATGACCAGCAGAAACATAATCAGCAGGAATGCTACTTGATCTGCCAGCAGGAACATTATCAGCAGGAACGACTTAGTGCTATCAGCAGAAACGAATATGTCTAACAGCAGACACGACACTTAGTCGTTTGTAATTTGTCCCAACAAAAATCACTGAGGCTCATGCTCTAGTGAGCTACATACAAGCACACCAAAGAAGCAATCATAAAGATCAACAACATTGTCTTTTTGCTTGCTTTTTATCTCAATTTGAACCAAGGAAAGTCTCAGAAGCCCTTGAAGATGGAAGCTGGGTTGAAGCTATGCAGGAAGAACTGTTGCAGTTCAAGCTTCAACAAGTATGGGTTTTGGTTGATTTACCCAATGGTGCTAAAGTGATAGGTACTAAATGGGTATACAGGAACAAAAAGGATGAGAGGGGAGTAGTTGTCAGAAACAAAGCAAGGCTGGTAGCTCAAGGTCATAGACAAGAAGAAGGGATTGACTATGATGAGGTTTTTGCTCCTGTAGCAAGAATTGAAGCTATCAGGTTGTTTTTGGCCTTTGCCTCATTTATGGGGTTCATAGTCTATCAAATGGATGTTAAAAGTGCTTTTCTGTATGGCACTATTGATGAAGAGGTGTATGTCTCACAACCTCCTGGTTTTGTTGATCCTGATCATCCTACAAAGGTTTATAAGGTGGTCAAAGCTTTGTATGGATTGCACCAAGCCCCTAGAGCTTGGTATGCTACTTTGTCAACATTCCTAGTGAAGCATGGATACAGAAGGGGAACCATTGACAAGACTTTATTCATTAGAAGAAACAAAAAGGATATCATGTTGGTTCAAGTGTATGTTGATGATATCATTTTTGGGTCTACCAACAAGTCTTGGTGTGATGAGTTTGAAGCTTTGATGCAAAGCAGATTTCAAATGAGTTCCATGGGTGAACTTACATTCTTTTTAGGTCTACAAGTCAAGCAGAACAAGGAAGGCATCTTCATATCTCAAGACAAGTATGTAGCTGAGATACTCAAGAAATTTGATCTTGTGAATGTCAAAGCTGCCATCACTCCCATGGAGACCAAGTTGCCTTTGACAAAGGATGAGGAAGCTTTTGATGTAGATGTACACTTGTACAGATCTATGATAGGTTCCCTCATGTACTTAACTGCTTCTAGACCTGATATTATGTATGCAGTATGTGTTTGTTCACGTTTTCAGGTAACTCCAAAGACTTCTCATCTCAATGCTGTCAAGAGGATCTTCAAGTACCTCAAGGGCAAACCAAACTTGGGATTATGGTATCCTAGGGAATCACCCCTTGATTTGGAAGCATTCTCTGATAGTGACTATGGTGGTTCCAACCTTGACAGGAAATCCACAACAGGTGGTTGTCAATTTCTTGGTCAAAGACTTATCTCATGGCAATGTAAGAAACAGACTATTGTAGCCACGTCAACAACTGAAGCTGAATATGTAGCTGCTGCAAATTGCTGTGGACAAGTGTTGTGGGTTCAAAATCAATTGTTGGACTATGGTTTCAACTTCATGAATACCAAAATCCACATTGATAATGAAAGCACAATCTGCATTGTGAAGAACCCAGTCTATCATTCTAAGACCAAACACATTGAGATTCGTCACCACTTCATCAGAGATTGTTATGAGAAGAAGCTCATAAGTGTGGAGAAAATTCACACAGACTTAAATGTAGCTGACTTGTTGACCAAACCATTTGATGGACCACGGTTTAATTACTTGGTGGTTAGCATTGGTATGATCAACCCATAGCAACATTTAAGGGGAGGCTTAGATGTATAGTTTGTTAATTCTGGTAGCTAAGTAATCTTAATACTGTTAGTTAGTAACTTTTAATCCTGGTATTTAAGTTAGGGTTAATACTGGTAGTGTGTCATATTAATACTGTTAGGTTAATACTGGTAGTTAAGTAGAGTTAATTCGGGTAGTTAGTTTTTCCTAGTATTAAGTCTGTTTGTTGTTAATAGTTTTAAACTGGTAATCACTTAATACTGGTTGTTAAGATTAAGACTGGTAGTATAGAGGTAATTCTGCTTAGTATAAGTTATATTGAATTGTCTTTCTTAGTTAAACTAACTTTGGCAGGTACGACTTGGAGTTGAAAAGTGTGATGCAAGTTCATAACTTGGCATGGAAAGAAAAATGCAGGTGTACACTTGATAATTGGATGCAATTTGGTTGTATGTAATGATGTGTGGTCACTTGCTGTAATTTTATTAAAAACTGGTTGATATTTGGTAAGTCTGTGAGTCTATATTAATACTGGTTGACTATTTTAAGTCTGGTAGTGGAAGTTTTTAAGTCTGGTAGCTTTCACTTAATACTGATTGAAATAAAATCGTTGTATTTTATTCAAACATAACCGTTGAAGATATTTTAGCCGCCTAAAACGCTGATAGAGTACTTATAGTAGGATTAAAGTAATTTCTCTTTCATCTTATTCACTTTTACCCTTTTATCGTCTTTCTAAAAGCAATCCGCATCAAAATTACTTCTCTCTAACAGACCTAATCTGTCAAACGTCTCTTCACCAGTACTAATTTTCTTTAAAGATTCAATTATTTTCATCAAGTGTTCTTTGGCGCATACTAAAGTATTGCGATAAGCAACAAACAGTGGGTTTCTTACTCAAACCACTGAGAGTGCTGGCTACACAGAGATAGTGGATTTCTCAGGAGGTCAATATTGAGGTATGCTCTCACCTCACTATCCAATATTATACATTTCTCGTTGTCAAGCAGTTTTGGCAGACTGAAATGCTTGAAACTTGCAGATGGGAACTCAAACAACTTGATGCAACAATAGATTCATTGATTATACAAACAATGAAGAGTCTTTTAGAGGCAACTCCAATTAGCAGATGATTCTGGGATCACATGTTGCAAAATAAATGAAGAGATTTTTTGCAAGGATTGCAAAATATTGGAGTATGTAAATGACTGAACTTTTTCTTTCTTGGTAAAAGTCAATTTACACCCCTAATGGAGATTCTAATCAATCATATTCTTCTCTGTATAACGATCCAAAAGTGGAGGATGGATCAGTTTGGTAGCAAAACATGGCCACTGCCTTGATCTGTCTTTACACTGGAAGAGACTTAATTTTTCAAAACTTATCTTGATGGAATGATCTCATATTTAAATAACAAATCAAAGTTCTTAATGTTCCCTGTTTCTTCAGATGATTTGAATTGTACAAACTGAAAACAAAAACCTTTTTATCCCTGTATCATTAACTAAAAAGATTTTTGGAAATATGAAAAGAAGTTTTCAAGGGATTACATTAGACATTGTTGCTGCTAATGCTAACATTGCTTGAAGGTCAACCTAACTCAAGTGCTGCTCCAACACCTAAACTCACATGACCAACTCACCTCATCATATCATGTCCAAAAAACACAATCACAATCTCCTCCTCCACCTATTACAGCAACTCCTCCAAACACATCCACCTCCTTCATAACTCAACATGTACAACCACATCACACATAACTCAATCTTCTTTTAACTAACTCCTCAACCCATCAAGTGTACAAATCCAACATTTAGACAACTCCTCCATTTCAACCTGTAGAAAATCTTACATCATCCCCACCTATGTTTACTATTCCTGACACCCACCAATCTCCTCCCATCTCTTCAAGTCCATCACCATTCCATATCACGATACAGCGAGGTCCATCATTTGGACCTTCTTATCACTTGTCTACCTTCCTTCACATGAGCCTGAAAACAAGCATTTAGTATCTAGTGAAGAATATAGAACTCAGAAATATGTTGGATATTGTACTAAGTTACAATCAAGAGTAGAATCCCTGGAAAAGGAGGCTATGTGAACTAAGCATTCTCTTGGAACAGCATCTTGCAGTTGAAAAGAGAAAGTTCAAAAAGCTAGAAAACAAGTTGAGAAGAAGAGGAAAAGTAAAGAGCTATGGATGCAGAGGGTCAGGATCAGAAGTTCTATTGAAACAGTTAAAGGAGATCACATTTGTACTCTGAAAAGAGCAAGGGTTCAGGGTGGCTCAAGAAGAACAAATAAGTCCTTCAACCTTAGAGGATGCCACAAATCTAACAAATGTAGCTTTAGAAGGGTTTTTAAGGGATCCAAGCACTCTTGGTAGCAGATTTACAAAAGGAAACCAAAGTCTACTAAACTCCTACTAAAATTCTTCATTTTGAAGAACCTATTCAGCTCAAGTTAATATGCTAAAAGTTAATACTGCTAAACTTAATCTGATAGTACACCTTCTGCTTAGTTAATACTGGTGAAGTTAATGCTGTGAGGTTAATAATGGTGAGGAGAAGGGTTCAAAGGAGATAGAAAAGGAATGGAGCAATGACTGAAGAGGACCTTCAAGCTTGAAGTTCAAGGCATCAAAGGACATCAAAAGAGCTTCAAGAGTTAGCAGATTTAGAGTAAGCGCAAAGACTGCAAGCTAAATTGGATGCTGAAACACAAAGACAATATTGATCTTGATGCACTTCTGGCTAAAGATTAGTAAACAAGAGGGAAGGTAGCTGCCAAGAAGCAATTGCAAAATGTATTTGATTACATTCAAGCAAGATTAAATGCAGATCAGATTCTTGCAGGAAAAGCTTTCAACAAGAAGAAAGGAGAAATTTCTATTGAAATAGAGCTAAGTTTTGCTTGGACCACAATTGCTGCCTCAAAGGAAGTTTCTTGCCCAGAACAACAGAAGTGATGCTATTAGAAACAAGCACCAAAAAACCCACAAAAAAAATAATATCTCAGCTTAGAAAATCCAGATGATCACTTATTTGAAACATGTTGAAAATAAGAAGCAGCCCTGCAGTTAAAGTACTAAATCATTTGAGGAGATTCAAGCATTGTATGGAGAGATACATGAAGCAAGATCAGAATGTTTGTAGAAATTGGACAGAAGGGAAGTTGATAAGAGCAATCAAAAAGATGAATGAAGAAAGCTATTCTATAAAGAGGAAGAAAAAGAGGATGTTCTATCCATCGAAGAAGTTAAGAGGTAGGACAAGGATCAAAGAAAGAAAGTTAGGCTCAGGAGGAAGCTAAAGGCAAAAAGAGAACGCAGGCCTCTGGTCTCACAGAGAAGATGGATGATCTGAAGATATGCTTACATCATAGCTACCTGATGGAAGAAAAGTGATTGATGTTGAGAGTCATTAATCAACAATTATTCCATTAATTGATTTGGTATCATTTTTCCTTAAAACTAAACCTCAAAAAGATCAAACCAAACTGTGAAGATATATATTTGAATAAATGGTAACAAGGATAATGGTCATCAGAGATTCTTTCGCACCTTTAATGGGAGTTTTTTCGGTTTTGGACAGCAGAAGATTTTGGAAATTATTTATGAAGCTAGTAATGGAAGAATTTAAAAGAGAGGCATTCCTGAAGGTATTTGACGGTGCTTTGGGGAGATCTGATGATTAATGTTAATCAAGGTGATACTGCTGACTTTGGGATACACAGCAAGATTGGAATCTTTCTGCTGGAAAAAACTACACAGTGCCTCAGGGGTACATACTTTCATGACAAGTACTGGATTGTTTTTATATGCTTGTAGGAATGCAGATACCTCTGACAAAGGAAGTACTTTCCACAATATGTTGGAACTGAAGTTAGAAACTGAGAAGAAAGCTATATGGCTTTAGAGCTGATCAGTTTTTTTTTTTTTCTTTTTTTATTTTTTTTTTTTTCTTTTTTTCGTGAACAACAGTTAGAAGAAATTTGAAGATTCTAATGATGATGATCATGGAGAGGAAGAAAGGGTTTGAGTGTTGGCTAACCACCACACAACAAATGGTCTTTGGTTCACCATGTCTAACAGACATAAGAACTAACTAGTCCATAGCAACGGCTGTTGGTAAAGAACCAAAAAAATATCTGTTAAATGGTTGACAATTTACCAAATAAATTGTTTGGTAATCTATGCACCATAGTATTTTATACTAAAGATTGACTAGCCCTGAGCTAACGGCTACAGTATAGGCTATCAATCCGTTGATGGCTGTAATGATTCTGCCAAAATTCTTATGGTATTCATACTCACATGTTTCAAGTACTGAGAGTTGAAATGGTTTCAGTTGACCAATGGACATGCCACCTTTCTGGGGCCAAAGAACTGCCTATCCAGATGTTAATGGTAACTGGTAAAGAGACATCAAATACCATTTAATTTTCAATGATTCACCTCTCACAGGAGTTAACACACCTGGAAGTGATGAGAATAGTATGAAACTTTATGTTTTGATGTACAAAATTGTCAAGGTTGCTGATACAAAGGTTAAAGACTAGTTGCTGTCAAGATTTGAAGACATAAAGACTTATTATTTTGAAGACAGAAGTTCAAGACAATCCTCTAACAAGCCCAAGAAGAAGCTTAAAGTGTTTAAAGATCAAGAATATTCTGAGGGAACTTGAAGTTCATGTGTGAAGATCAAGTTAGGGGAGGATTGTTAGGAAAATATTGTAAACGGACTTAATACTGTTAGTATTAAAGTTAAGTCTGTTAGATATAGTTAGTACTGATAAGAATAGTTAGTACTGTTAGTAGTAGAAGTTAAGTCTGGTAGAGCAAGTTAAGTCTGCCAGAATTAAACTTAAGTCTGGCTGTATTAAAGTTAATACTGCTGGGTCAAGAATGTTACAGTCTGGTTGTAATTATAGTATTCGTTATCTCTTAGCAGTTAATCTTGGATGAGATACAGCATTATCTCTTATACGCGTTTAGGTTCCTTAAGCTATAATAAAAGGTAACGTAGTATGTATTGTTAAACACATCAGGTTGATTGAGCATTTGCAATCTAATTAGTAATAGTTATTGTAATTTTCTAGCATATTGTCAGGGGAGGAGCAGTGACAAGACAAAGCTAATGTTATGCAATTGCTAAAATGGAAATTGCATGAAAATTATGGAGTTCACACTCTGTTTATGGATGTACACCTATGGAGATTAATATACTAGTAGAGAAAAAGTACCCACTGATCAAGGAATTATTGGAGGAGATGTTGAACTTGCAGTTAGAAGCTGAAGAAGAAAGTACTATGGCATTTGAGCTTATCAAGTTCATCAAATCATTGCTTGAAGAGTAGTAAAATGTTTAGATACATCCTCCTACTGACCAAGATGCTTAAACTAAAGAAACTTGATGATTGACAAGTAAATATCAAGTTTAAGAGATGATTGTTAGGAATTTTGAGTTACTACTGCCAGTACTACTTTACTACTGCTTGTTCAAGATTGATACTGCTGCTAAAGACTGAAGAAATAGACTAAGTAGTTAGTACTGCTAGTTATATTAGTTAGTACTGCCAGTACAAATGATAGTACTGCCAGTATAGTTAGTACTGTTAGTTAATAGTTAGTGTTGTTAGTATTATATAGTTAGTACTGCTAAAGTGATATGCATGAGATATATTAGGAATAGATATGCATTATCATTATACGCGTTTTGTAAGCCCATTAGGGTTTTTCTTAGTGTATAAAAGGAACCCTACGGCATAGTTAGATATATCAATTTTCATAGAAAACACATATCTCATAGTTAGTTATTCTGTAACCTTGGCAGAATATTTGCAATCAATATATTCAAGTTTAGTATTCATTGGTCTTCTTAGTATTGCAAGTTAGATTCCGCATAACTTGCAGTATTTATAATCATAGTTTCTCATATAGTTAGTTTGGATTTATCCAGGTTAACTAAGCTTTAACAAGCTAAGAAGATCTGTTTATTTAGGACTTCACAAGTGGTGGTAATGTTTAAACATGATTTAGGAGCTTAAATGACCTAATTAGGTTTTTAGGCATGATTAGCTTATACACTATGCTTTAGAAAGTTGTAACTTAAATTTAGGAGGGAAAAGATATTCAAATGTTGTGCATTGTACACTTGTACACATGCTTGAAGGCTTGCACATTCATTTTATATGTATGCATTACATATAATTAGGGTTTTGATATAAACGTTAACGTTTAATGCTTATTTTGAAATAACTTTTTGAAAAGTACGTTAAATAGATAATGTACTTGGTAAAAATGATTCTAAGATATAGACTTGACATATTAGGATGTTTACATGATATAAACATAGATAGAATTGGCATAGGTAGGTTGCGTAAGCTCGTTTACTTTAGAGATGCAAGTTACGATGCATAATGAGATAAAGCGAAATTTTCCTTGTAAAAAGGTAATATATATATTATAGATGGATATTACAGTGCATATAATTTAATAGATGGATAATTACATTAGTGAAAATTACGGGTTGTTATAGTCTCCCTCCCTTAAAAGAAATCTCGTCCCGAGATTTAGTTGGATGCCGGAGTGATGTTCGAAAAGAGATGTGGATACTTGGCACGAATTTGATCTTCGCGTTCCCATGTAAATTCTGGTCCTCTTTTAGAGTTTCATCTTACTTTGACTATAGGAATACAACTTTGTTTCAGTTGCTTGACTTCTTGATCCATTATCTCCACTAGTTCTTCCACAAAGTTAAGTTTGTCATTGAGTCGAAGCTCCTTCATTGGAATGACAAAAGGGATTTCGTCAAAAGCATTTCTTTTCTTTAGATTAGAAATGTGGAAAGTACTGTAGACATTACTAAGCTCTACAGAAAGTTTAAGTTTATATAACATTGGGCAAATCCGTTCAAGGATTTTAAAAGGTCCAATGTACCGGGTATTAAGCTTTCCTTGTTTTTCGAATCGGATGACACCTTTAAGAGGTGACACTTTAAACATAACTTGATCTCCAACTTGAAATTCTAAAGGCTTTCGCCTTACATTGGCATAACTTCTCTGCCGATCTCTTGCAGCTTGCAAGCGTTGTTGAATTTGTACTATTTTCTCGGTGGTTTCATGGATTATTTTTGGTCCCGTAAGTTGAACATCTCCAACTTTGGCCTAGCAAACAGGTGATCTACACTTTCGACCATAAAGTGCCTCGAATGGTGTTGCCTTAATACTGGCATGGTAACTGTTATTGTAAGAAAATTCTACTAATGGTAAGTGTTTTTCCCATCCTTTTCCAAAATCTATAACACAGGCTCGAAGCATGTCTTCAAGTGTTTGGATGGTTCTTTCACTTTGTCCATCGGTTTTAGGATGATATGCCATACTCATGTCTAATTGAGTACCCAAAGCACTTTTAAATGATTGCCAGAATCTAGACATAAAATGACTTTCATGAACCGAGATGATAGAAATAGGCAACTCCATGCCAATATACTATTTCCTTTATGTATAATCTTGTAAGGGTTTCCATACTATCTGTCTCTAGGGTAGGGATGAAATGTGCGGAGTTGGTAAGGCGATCGACAATGACCCAGATTGTGTCATGACCGTTTGATGTTTTGGGTAGTTTTGTGATGAAATCCATCGTTATTCTTTCCCACTTCTACATAGGAATCTCTGGTTGTACCAGTAAGCCGGATGGATTTTAACATTCTACTTTAACTCTAGAGCATGTTAAAACTTACCAACATACTCAGGGGACAGCAGATGATTGCCTTCATGTTAGGCCACCAATAGAGTTTCTTTAGATCCTGGTACATCTTGTCAGAACCTAGGTGAACGGAATACTTTGATTTATGGGACTCATGCATGATCAAGTCTCTCAGATTACCAAAGAGTGGTAACCAACTTCTGTTTTTAATATAATGAGTTCCATCAGGACGTATTTTAAATGCTTTGTCCATTCCTCATAATATTCAAAGCCTTGATGTTTTCTTCTTTGAGTGCTTCAGTTTGAGCTTTGAGAATTTGTAAGGGTAAGTTTGGATGAATGGTTACAAATAATGATCTAACTCGGAGTGGTTTGATTTGTTCCTTTCGGCTTAAGGCATCTGCTACAACATTTGCTTTTCCAGGATGGTAGTGAATTTCACAATCGTAATCTGCAAGCAATTCTAGCCAACGGCGTTGTCTCATGTTCAACTCTTTCTGATCAAGGATATGCTGAAGACTTTTATGATCAGTGAACACAGTACATTTGGTGCCATACAGATAGTGTCTCCAAATTTTAAGAGCGAACACTACTGCTCCTAATTCGAGATCATGAGTGGTATAGTTTTCTTCATTAGGCTTAAGTTGTCGGGATGCATATGCAATAACCTTCTCTCTTTGCATTAACACCGCTCCCAGACCTTGATGGGATGCATCACAGTAAACAACAAAATCATCATTTCCTTTTGGTAATGCTAAGATTGGAGCTTCACATAGCTTCTGTTTTAGTAGTTGAAAAGCTGTCTCTTGGTCTTTTCCCCAGATATACTTCTTGTTTTTCTGGGTTAATTCAGTCAAAGACTTTGCAATCTTCGAGAAATCTTTGATAAATCTCTGATAATAACCGGCAAGTCCTAAGAATTGACGTATTTCTGTGGGTGTAGTAGGAGATGTCCAATTCTTAACTGCTTCAATCTTGGCGGGGTCAACATGAAGTCCTTGACTATCAATTAAGTGTCCAAGAAATTACACGATACGAATCCAGAAATCACACTTAGAGAACTTGGCATACAACTTCTCTTTCTTGAGTAATTCTAGGATTATTCTTAGATGATTTGCGTGCTCTTCTTTGTTACGAGAGTAGATGAGAATATCATCGATGAACACTATTACAAATTTATCCAAGTATGGTTTACACACACGGTTCATGAGATCCATGAATACAACAGGTGCGTTAGTTAAACCAAATGGCATCACTTGAAATTCATAATGTCCGTATCTTGTTCTGAAAGCAGTCTTGGGAATATCTTCATCCCTGACTCTCAGTTGATGATAGCCTGATCTTAAGTCAATCTTCGAGTAGACACTCGAACCTTAAAGTTGGTCAAATAAGTCATCAATCCTGGGTAATGGGTAACGATTCTTTACGGTAAGTTTATTCAACTCCTGGTAATCGATACACATTCTGAAAGATCCATCTTTCTTTTTGACAAATAAGACAGGAGCTCCCCAGGGTGAAGTACTTGGTCGGATAAAACCTCGGTCTGCTAACTCTTGAAGTTGGTTAGATAGTTCCTGCATTTCTGAAGGAGCTAATCTATAAGGTGCTCGGGCTACAGGTGTCGCTCCTGGAATTAGATCGATTTGGAATTCTACTTGGTGAACGGGAGGAAGGCCAGGTAGATCTTCAAGAAAAACTTCTGGGAATTCCCTGACTACTGGGATATCTTCTAGTCGTTTCTCGTCTGACTTCTTTTCCATTACTTGGATTACGAAAACTTGACAACCTCAGGATATATATCTTTTAGTTTTTATACAAGATATGAGACTTAGTCGGGTTTTACTTTGGTCATCTCGGATGATTAAAGTTTCACCGTTGATTGGGATGTGGATGACTTTCTCCTCACAAATAATTCTTGCATGATACTTGGATAACCAATCCATACCATTGACGACGTCAAAACTACCAAGTTTGATTGGCATAAGATCAATTTCGAAAGGTTTTTTTAACAAAGTCAGAGTTGCATCCTGAATAACGGTGTTTGTGCTTACTAGGTTTCTGTCAGCCATTTCGATATTTTAAAAGGTATCTATTGTAATGGGTGGAATATTTAGCTTAGAGGCAAGAGATATGGATACGAAGCTTTTATCGGCTCTAGAATCAAATAATACTCTAGCTAGATGTTGGTTTAGAAGGAACATACTTGTGACTACATTCGGGTCTTGGTGAGCATTCTATCCCTCAACATGTAAGTCCACTTCTAGCATTGTTGTTGGTAGTCTTTCGGCACTGATTTACTGATTGTAAGTTTTTACACTATATATATATAATAAAATATAAAATATATATATAATCTAAAAATCAACAAGATCAATAAAACCGAGAAGTAGTATAGAGTGTTTCGCCCCCGTGTCCGTTTATATCCCCAACAGATGCTGGAATGGGAAAATCGATACAGTACGAAGATTTAGTTTGAAGGAGAAAAATGATTTGAGGGTGCAGGAAGTTAAATTAAATAATAATAAACCAAAACGTTTAAGAAAATCCTAAAAATTACGAATTTGAAGCTGAAAAAAACGGAACACGAACCGAACAAAGGGTGAAAAACCTAAAATCTTAAAAATAACCCTACAAGAAATTTTTACTTCTATAACAACTCTAGGAACAAATAACGAAGAATGAAAAAGACTAGACCGAAAACGGAGTTCGTTTGACCCAAAAACGAGTCAAAACAAAATCCCGCACCCGGACCGCTCTTTAAAAAAAAGAAAAGTTGTAAAAATGACCCTACGAAATTTTTTGTATTTTTCCTACAAACTATATGACAAAATAAAATTTTCTAAAAAAGAAAAATATTTTTTTGATAATTTTTGTATTTTTTATGAATTTTTTAAACTTTTAACTAAATTAAATTATAAAAAATATTAAACGATTACGAAAAATTCTGAATTTTTTTCTAAAAATACTTTGCCCTATAAAGATCCTTCGAAAAATGAGAAACAAAAAACAGCTTAAGAAATAAGCCCGAAAATAAGCTTATACAGCTTTTAATAAAGCGATTAGCCAAAAACCAAACCCATAATAAAAAAGCCCGTTGAGTCCTTTAACGAAAAAGCCCCAAGGGCGCCAGTGGTAAAGTTGGGGTACAAAAGGGGATTGTATCGATTGGTCCCGGGTTCGAAGACTTGCTCACACCAGGCCTCTTTCTTTTTTCCCCCCTTCTTATTTTCGAGAAACTCAAAGAAGCAAGTTGTTAAGCTCTGGCGCTTACCAACTTTGTCTGTAACACAACTTTTGCTGAAAAGCTGTCAATAAGCTTAAAAATAAGCTAAAAAGTGACAGTTTAAGCTTAAAAGGCATAAAAAGCTAAAATGTGCATAAAGAGGACAATTGGGACATGTGGTCGTTTAAGCTAGGACTTGGACTAAATTAAGTTAAAGGGGGTCTAAACAATCCTAAATAAGCTGTAAAAAGCTAAAAGCTTAAAGTAAATAAGGTGAGAAGAGCTTATGAGGACAGAAACACTAACAAGCTTACAAGGCAAAAATGCAATAAGTTATTTGGACAAATAAGTTAGGAAAAAGGCTAAACAAGTTTCACAACTAACTAACTAACCTAAATAAGCTATTTAGGACAAAAAATTAGCTTATTAAATAAGCTCAATAAGCCAGGGAAGAAAAATAAGCAATCCCTACACCTAAGTAGGCTAAAACAGTTCACAAGGCAGGTTTGGGCTTAAAAATAAGTCAACAAATGAGCTTTTGAAGAGCTGAAATTCAACAAGCTTATAAAAGGGCTTATAGGCTCTCTAAATAAGCCAAGAATTTGGGCTTAAATGCTCTTAATGGCTAAGAAAAATAAGCCTAAAGTCCCCCCTTTGCACCAGGGGAGCTTTAAGGCTAATTTCAAGGGCTTATTTGACAGCTTATTAAAAGCTGTCAAATAAGCTCTAAATAAGAAAATAAGAAAAAACAGATAGAGTACTCTAGCAAATTGACTTGTGCACAAATTTTGACCTCCTAAAACTCATTTAAACAAGCTGATTTTTGATGGTGAAAAAGAGTGTTGGATTTTTAAAACTGTGACACTAAAAACACTTGGGCTGTTTTGACTTAACAAGTCAAATGACCAAAAGGTTTTGACAGCCCTTTTTACACACACAAAACACTCCTTTTTTTGGTACTCAAACTCAAACCACAAGTGCTTAACTAAATAAGCACTTGTGGTGTTTTCTAAAAGTCACAGTTAACAAAAATGGTTTATAAAAACTTTGAAAAACAATTTTGAAACTAAAAGACTTTTAAAAACAGCTTAAATGAGCTTAACAACTTAAGCTAAAACTAGACAAGTGACCATAACCCATACCAAAGAGCATTTTGACCCGTTTTAAGGCTTATGCCAAACACCCTCTTATTTAAACTGTCAAAACTAAATTGAGCTTAAAATCTATTTTAAAGTTAAAACTCCTAAAACCTTTTATCTACTTTTACTTAATCTAACCTAATAAAGCTATTTTAAAACTAAAACTTGCAGCTTATTAATGGAAGTAAGCTACTATCTCACCTAGCTTATTACACTAACATTGACAGTTTTAAAAGATAAACTGAGATTACAAAAATTTATTCAATGAAAACTTAAAACATCTAAATAACAAGTCTAAACTAACATGTTTGCAAAGATTTGAACAGGAATGGAAAGTCAATAAACCACTGTTTTAAGCTAAAATTAAGCTAGAATGAAATTTGAGAAATGAAACCTTGGTTTATTGTTGTCTCAGAACCAAGCCACTCTTGTTGAGTGAGTGGCTCACAAACATGAACCTATTGGCTCCCTAGCCTCTATACCTTGAGTTATAAGCTCAATAAGCTTTTGTTAGCTTATTACTCCTTGTAGCTTTCAAAATGAACCCAATGAACTCACATGATCATGTTTTGATTTGAACTAAACAAAACTAGTAAATGAATGACTTTTTAACAAATTTTAAACTTAATTTGAGCTTATGAACAGGAATAAGCTCAAAAGAGCTTATGACAGCTTATAAGGTAAAAACAGCTTGAATTTTCATTAAAACTGGGAATTACAAGTACATAAAAGAAATTAGCTTAAAAATACTTAAACTATTTTTAAAAACTACACTAAAAACTCACTTAAAAACTAACTGTTGGCCATAATGGCTTTACAAAGCTATATATAGAAAAAATTCGACTAGGCTCTTCTTCTTTTTCTTCTCTAACTTGTGTTTCTTTGAAGACACATAAAGGAGTTGTGTTTGTTGTGTGAGTGGTTCCAGCTTCAATCTTGGCCCTTCAATTCTTCAAAAATCAATCTTGGCCGTTGGGATGATCATTGAGAAGTGTGGGATTGCTATATTGGATTAGGGTTTTAGTGGAGGAGGGGGGAAACGTTTACCCAGGGATTTTTGAGGTGCAGGGTAAAAGGGGGAAGGCAAACCTGTGAGTTTGGTCCTGGGTTTTTGGGTTTCAAAAATGGCGGGAAAGAAATTGTACAAAGGTTGGGGGTGAAAGGGCATTATTTTACGGAGTTGGCAAGGTTGGTCCTCCAAAGTGATATGTTGCATTGCATCCATGGTCCTTGTGGTTAAATAACTTTGGGGACTTGGCAGAACAAGTCCCCAAGAGTTATACCACTCTTTGCATAAACCGTCCTTGGTGGTTAATAGTTAGGGACTTTGGCAGTTTTGGCCCTTGTGGTGTAACTTTGCTCAAATGGCAGTTTGGCCCTTCTCTTCTTTTCTCCTCTTTTCTTCTTTAAATATAAGTTTAGGGATTTACAATTTCAGTCCCTAAACTTATATTTCTTTGACTTTTGGCCTCGGGGTTGACTTGGGTTGACTTTGACTTTGACCAGTTGACTTTTCTGTTGACTTTTTGACTTGATTGACTTTTCGGCTTCGATTTGGCTTTGTCCTTCATAGTCTTTTCCATTCCGAGTCCGGTTTTGTCGTTTTGGCTTTGTTTTTCGTCCTTTTCTTAGTTATTCGTTCCTGCACAATACAATTAGCAAAACAAGCATATATTTGGCATTTTAAGTCCGTTTTTGGTTATTTTAGCTCGTTTTTAAAGGTAAAAGGTATGTGTAATTAAGCACATACCAAAATCCCCCATACTAAGGTATTGCCGTGTCCTCACGCAATGTTATGAAGTAAACATTTACGAAAACTAAGAGTCTAAATCCCCCTCGACTAATAACTTTGAAAAGTAGCAAAGTGTTCGTCAAGGGAAACTAAAGAATCAAAAGCTTCGACAAGTCCCGTTTTCACCACTTTTTATTTATACACTAACTATCCCTAATATTTTTGGATTTTTCTTTTTCTTTTCTCGATCCCTTCCCCTCTGACTTTCCTGTTAGTCTCCCTTTTATTTTATTAACACTTAAACTGGGATCATAGAATGAGAAACGACCATAGAATAATCTACGGATGTCTCTGACGGATAAATTTCAACCATCGTCCCTCGATTTTTTCCCCCCACTAGTTCCAAACCAACAATTAAACAAGATCAATTTGTCAATATAAGTCTAAATGCTAAGCACTCATACTATGACTTGTGAACTTTTATACTCCCAACATGAATATAGATTTAAAAGAGTGTAACTCCATTTTGACTCAACCATAAGATCAACTATTTCCATAGCGACGTCGATTCAAATGAATCATGACTTAAAGCAACAACTTATTTGCGGGATACCGTTGTAACTGATTTAAAGAACGAGATTTTAAAAACTGAAGAACTTTTTTGCTAACATCTTTCATCATTTTATCAATAAGTTTCTTAAAAGCTATGAATGCGTTGCATAGTTTGAACGACCTACCTAGGCCGTCGCACCCAGAGGGGGGGGGGGTGGGGGGGGATATCACAACCACGCCGATGTTCTTGATTTTTGAAAACCCACCCCGTTGCTAGCGTAGTGGGAAATCACATCAACACCTTCTTCCCAATATGGCTAAGGATAAGTGTCTTAGTTTGAACCCTCACCTAGACCTCGCTTCCTGGTGAGATATCACAACACAACAAATCCCTAGAAGTAAAGATGTCTTAGTTTGAACCCCCACCTTGTGGTTAGCGAAGTGGGATATCACGACACATCTTTTACTTGTTCCATATAATCAAATGTACTGCTTTAATTGGGCATAAGATGGGAAATGCAAGTCAAAAGGTCAAAGTACTGCTGAATGAAAGATCAAAGTACTATTAAGTAGAAAGTCAAAGTACTGCTGAATGAAAGATCAAAGTACTGCTAAGTAGAAAGTCAAGGTAACTAACTTTGCCAGTCAACGTGATCGAAGCAACTACTACTGCCGTATTAATAAGGAACTATAAAGTTTAAAAAAACGTTGTTTTATTAGCATTTATCTTGTAACAGTTATTAGAGATAAGTATCAATTAGTTGTTTATGATATACAAGGACGTACATCTACAAGAGGATATCGTCTATGTTTAATAAAAGGATCTCTAGGAAGATATTAGAATATATAGAACAAACATAGAAAAACACGAAGTTGAGAATTATTTAGTATTGTATTAGGGATCTGCAATTTAGGCAGATTCAAAAGGTTTATAAAAGAAATCGTTTGAGAAACTACTGTAAGTCTCATCCATAAGTACTTTGGCCAAAACTAGATTCCGCATAGTTTGACAGTATATCAGGTTTTTCATTAGGAATAACGATCTACAATGTGGTTAATCAGAGCTATTGTGAAGAGACTCCTGCCCTTAAAAAACTTTTTATCAATCGAAATCTTTCTTAAACTCATAAAAGATTTCTTAAACAGAACAACCTATCCCCTCCCCACCCCGTCGTCTTACTACTCTCTCATAGAATCCCTTATTAATCAAGAAAAGGTGAATATGACCTATGGTCCATGAAGATGCGACAGTATATTGCTATCACTGATCATATAGCTATTGGACAATAATCACCTAATGGAAACCACAAACCTCTCCTCTCTATATCTCTCCTGCATCTCCCTCAGTGTCTGCTCCAAAGACTTCACTTGCTGCTAACGCAAGAAGAAACAATGAGAAAGCTCTTAATATACCTGGCTTTCCCTCCTCTCCCCCTCCCTCCCTGCCATCCCTGATAGAACATCATCATCTTCCTCCACTCAGTTTTTCATGATGCCTGTTAATGCAAGATCTTTTATGGAAAAGCCATAAAAGCAAGATTTGGAGGAAACTAATGATCAAAGAAGGATCAAAAAGAATCTGGTAGAATACAACAATTTGAGACATTTACTATTGGATCTAGGGAAGCAACTTAAAGGAATTCAGCCATATGAAAGTTTCAGCATATTCTTAGCATTCTTGAATTACAATTATTCTACAGTGTCCAATTGAAATGGCAAACTTGAAGTTTCTAAGAAGCCTACCATCTGTGTGGCATGTAGTGGCTACCATGATTCGGGGACAACCTGGATTAGATGAGTTAGACTTTGATGATCTCTACAACAACTTAAAAGTGTATGAGCATGAATTGAAGGGTGTCTCAAATTCAAACTCTCAAAACATTGCTTTCCTGTCCACAGAAGTCAAGGGCAGTACTTTGAAACAAAGTACTGCTGAACCAACAAAAGGATATACACAAGCTGCCTCAAGCAAGGTTCCCACTGCTCCTAACTATGCTTCTCACTCAGATGAAATCATATGTTCCTTCTTTTCTCAACAAGCATCCATGCCTACAACTCATGATGATGAAGACTTGCTGCAAATTGATGAAGATGCTATGGAAGAAATTGACATTAGGTGGCAGGTGGCTATGATAACTGCAAGGATAAGGAAGTTTATGAGGAAGACAGGAAGACCAATTGATCTCAAGCCAAAGAATGGGATCACTTTTGACAAATCAAAGATTGAATGTTTTAATTGTCAAAAGTTGGGTCATTTTGCTAGAGAGTGTCGGTTTGCTAAGTATCAAGAAAACAGAGCAAATGGTCGTCAGGAAAAGAAGACTGTGGCTATTGAAGATTCAAACTCAAAAGCCTTGGTGGCAACAGACAACAATGAAGATATTGATTGGACCAAGGAATTTGATGCTGAACCAGTGACATATGCTATGATGGCACTGACTGGAGTTGAACAAGATGATTGGAGCATGGAGTTTGATGCAGAACATGTGCATTTTGGACAAGATGGACTTGGTGATTTTGACTGGAGCAATAAAGATGATGATACACCAGTATCTCTAGCTTTAATGGCTACAAACTCAGAGGTACCTTACTGTTCCAAATGTAGTAAATCTTATAAAAAGTTGCTTGAAAGCTATCAAACTGAAAGAGATAATTTTCAAAGAGCTAGGACTGAAATTCTAGGATATCAAATGAGCTTAGAGTCATTAGAGGTCATGCTTAAAACACATGAAAAGAATGAATATGCATGGGGTGATAAGTATGAACAAATGGAATATGACTTAAAGATAAGAGATTTGAAACTAGAAGAAAAACAAAAGGAATTAGATCAAGCCTTAAAAGAACGAGATGATTTCAAAGTAAAACTTGAGAAATGGTCAAATGCTTCAGTACTTCAAAACGAAGTCCTAAACAAACAAAGATATGTGTCTGATAAGTCATGTATAGGATAGATATGCTAAAAGGTAACACACTCCTAGTTGGATCCACATTGTTGAAATTCCATCGGGAAATTCGCAATCACTTCCACGTTACACTCAAAACTTGGATGTCAAATCAGAAAATTCAATCACAAACTCCTTATAACATATATAAGATACTTCAATTGCCAAAAATAAAATATCACCTCCTAATTTGGCTAAAATCGTATTATGTCTGTTTCTGGAGACCTCACGGATCTACGAATCCACCATAAGGAGATCTGTCCCCTATTTTGGTAGATCTGTGTGTCAGAAATAGCGGGTACATAACTGATTTTAAACAATTGGGACTACATAATACATCATCCAAACCCATGAATGACACAAACAAACCCTAATCCAAAGTCATCAAATTTTGGCAATTGGAAGCATAAAACATAAAGATCAACAACAAATCATCAACACTAAACAAGAATTGTAAGCGATTTCATCCTATTTTCTTCTTGATTCTGAGTCCAGGGCTTCGATTTCGCACTAAACCAAATAATTTAGGGGTTTTGATTTTTCATATGATTTATGCACAATTTAGGCTAGATTATAGTAATGTATAACTATTTTACTTCTCGTAGATAGTAGGATTGAATAATTTACTAGGTTAGTAAAAATAAAATTTTGGCAAAACCCTAAATTATGTATTTCAAACAAAATTCTCACATCTAGGTGTTTTCAAAACCAATGTTGATTAACTTTATTGTTAATACAACGTAAAAACATTTTTATCATGCATTTGATCTCACGAATGTTCATACGAAGTGCACAAGTAATGTGCATTGTCGTTTCATTTTACTAGAGCAATATTAAACTTAGGAGTGCATTAAGGTTTGCTTAATACTATTATTATTTTTCCTTTTGATGGTCCATCAAACCGCAACCTCCACATTGTTTTCATAAAGACCACGACAATTAGGTGATCAATTAATCAACTGTTTCGATTACTTAGCATTTGAATTTTATTTGAATAGTGAAATCATGACGCAAATGTTACACAATGAACTTCAACAAACCATTGCTTATTCTCCAAAACTTTCTAATAAAAACCCAACACCACCAAATATGGTTGAAACACTCACAAATCTAGAGTCATGGAATTCATGAAGGACGTAGTGTTCTTCCATATTATTACACATACAATAATATATAAACCAAACTAAATGATATGGGCCTTTATCATATATACAATCTCAATGAACACATTTGTCCTAGATTTGTTCTAGAATTCTACTCTAGTGTCAACCTCATTCGAAATGAGGATCTCACACTTTCTATTTAACTTTGGTTTCAAGAAATTGAAATTGTCTTTCGTCTAGAAATGTTCGCCAAACTCCTAGGAATTCCCCATTATGGATAATGCTCCTACTCCATTGATAGCTCTCTTGTTTCCTTAAGAAATAATTAAGAACCTCAAGGGCCCTATCATTCACAAATCCCTTCTGTGAGTGATCAACTCAATCAATACCTCAAGATAACATACAAAAACATCACTCCTCAAGTAAGATGTAAAATTCACAAACTCGAACTTAAACCTTAGCTTAGAATATTCGAGGAAATCTTTCGACAAAATGTGTTAAGCTTAGGAAAAAATTCTAAATATCTCTCCATTTTCACATGCCACTTTCTCTATTGTCTTGAGACACGTCAACCTTACAACCTAACTTACTTTATCGCCAAACAGATTTCGATCATTCAAAATCTACCAAACACTCCCCTGTCATATGGCATGTTCCTAACTCGTGTGTTTCGATATCTTACTGATGCCAATCTTCCTCTTCGAAATTCAAAATACTTGCTTGTTCCCGATGTAATGGCGGAAATTGGAGACTATGATGATCACTACTATAGTGATTCTGGAACATCAAGTGATGAGGAGTAACTCACCCAATGTGACCCTAAATATATCTACTGTTAACTCATATTACGTGTTTATAATAGTAAGTACTTAACGTGTAGGACTTTTAGATCATGTATGTTGAATTTCCTATGATATTTATGTTTGTATTAGATGATTACACGCTATTTGGTTTGGGTTTTAGCCGCAAAAATAGGTTCTGGTTATATTTCTGTATACCACAGATCCACAAATCCATTTATGAGAGATTCGTACGTTGTTTTGGTTGATCCGTTATAACAACCCGAAATTCTCATCAATGTAAATATCCATCTATTAAGTTAGATGTAATGTACTATCTATCTATTATATATAAACTACCTTTTTACGGGGAAATTTTTCATTTTATTACATTACTTGCATAACTAAAGTTAACGAGCTCACACAACCTACCTATGCCATTTATATCTATGTTTATATCAGATTAACATCCTAATATGTCAAGTCAATATATTAATATCATTTTTACAAAGTACATTACTCATTTAAGATACCATTTGCAACGTTATTTCAAAACAGGCTTTAAACGTTAAACGTTTAGCTCTAAACTTTAATTATATGTAATGTATACATATAAAAATCAATGTACAAGTATTCAAAGAATGTGTACAAGTATCAATACACAACATTTGAAATATAAACTCCCTCCAAGACAATGTACAAGTCCTTAAAAGCATAATGTATAAGTCATTAAGCATAACATCCAAAATAGCCGTTTTCCCTCCGTTTTCCTAATGAATCTTGTACAAACTATTAAGTACAATATACAAGCAAGCAATGATCAATTTTTAAACAACATTTTGTTCCATTTCAATCGCTTGAAACACGTTTTTAAACTCAAAACCCTAATTCAAACCAAGAAACCCTAAAACCGAGCTAGTTTCCAACCCGTGACCCATTTCTTCATTTTTACCTATCTTAAACCTAACCCATTAATCAAATTAAGTTGTAAATACTTAATATACAATATTACATTTCATAATCTATCCTTATTACTCCAATGTACATGAAATTTAAACCAAAAACCCTAACCCGAACTAGTTTAAACCCGATACTCCTTTTCCACCCTTTTTGCCTATTTTGAAAACCAACCAAGCAACCACACGCCTCCATGACTCACCTACTTCATATAAAAGCTTCTTATAATCACCTCAATTCAATACTTGGTCCCCAAGTTGCTTTGTCACATCCTTTATCCTCCTTTCTTAGCCGCGGCACCACAAGAGCAAAACAACACCTCAAACCTAGTCCTAACTTTGCTATCTCATCCCATAGCTCTTACACATCACCTTGTAGCTTCCATGAGTCATATACTCCAGCTCCAAGCCTTAACCACCAAGTTTTCTTGGCCTCCAAGGTGGTTCACACCTATATAAAGGGGTAAAACCCTTTTATTTCAACTCACACTTCAATTCTTTCTTTCTAACCATCAATGGAGTCCAAGGTATGATCAAGAACATCAATAGAAGTCCTAATAAGTCCCAAGAGCATAATACAAGTGAAGAAACCAAGTTTTGAAGCCCCATAGTTGTTATTCTCGGCGTACGAAGCTAAAAGTCCCCATTTCGACCCGTTTCCAAGCTATAAGCTCAAAACCAGGTTCCATAAGCTTACATTCAACTTTCCATCACTCCTTATAATGTTCAAAGTACTCATGCCTTAAACCCTTGTTTAAAATCTTTTGAACTCAAAACCAGGTGTTTTCCCTTTTTGGATCAAAAACCGAGCTCAAGAAAACCCAAATTTTCAAATTTTTGCTTAACTATCAGCTAAACTTGTAAGAATGGTTTATAATCTATTCTAATAAGCTTATCAAACAATATTATAAGTATTTTACTAAGTCTTAAAAGCATGAAGCTTAAAACCCGCGCGTTTTCATTTTAAAACCCTAATTTGACCCGTTTTGATTTTTAGCTTAACAAATCATTATTTTAAACTTTTTTTACGTTAAACCTTCATATTTTAGCTTATATTAATAAGCTATAACCTAAAAATTGCTTTTCATATTGAAAAATATCATTATTATGGATTTTGGATTAAAAACGATACGTTTTTCATGTATAGGGGTATATATCGTAACTTTTTGAAACTTATAACTAAAGGGACTGAAAATGTCATTTTATCAAAGTTATAACTATAAGGACTTATTTTGCCAAGTTTCAAAGTTAAAGGTTTAATATATAAATACTTTTTATATAAAGAACTAAACTTGTAAAAGTTCATAATCCAAGGGTATATTTTGCCAATTTTACAAACTATTAAAATATTATATTTCTATTAATTATAAAAATATATGTTTAAATATTATAAACCATTATCACTTAAAACTATAATGTATCACGATACTAGGGAGTTTCATGTGAGGGGTTCCATTTGGGTATTTGTTTTGACGAGTTTGCTGGGTTTACGATTTAAAGTGCCCTGGCTCCTCAAACAATACTGCGTGGCCTCTGGATTATGATAACCCAAATAGTGATACAATATTTCTATAATATTTCATCAAAATGATATTACATTATGACATATAACATATCCAATCAAACTAAGACTTGACATATTACCCCAGGTTGCGTGTGACGAAGCCGTTACTTTCATTCCATATACCTTGGCTATCAATCAAATTTCCCTATACTGCTAAAGTGAGTTCATAGCCTCGCATTTCAATCTTTCAAATGTTTTATAAACCCGCGAGGGGGATACATGGTATAAACCATGAATGCAAATATTTTTTGTATGCTATCCTGATTTATTATTGCCTAAGTAACTACTTTTTCCTTTAAGTCCCCAATATCATGAACTGTTAATTACTCTACAGAGTGAGCACGAATGTTGTGAATAGATCTATTTAGGCTGGACTCCCCATTGGTGTACCTATGATATCGGTAACCAATTGCACATCATTAGAATATAACTGCGAGTGTTTAGGCAAAGTCACTCCCGTTGGGGCTATAACGGTGATATTATATAACCCAAGGCTTCGGAGTCCATGAGCTAATGGCAAAATATTGTTTAAAATATGGAAATAACAAACGTAACCCAATATCAAATTTGCATGCAAACTATTTAACTTAACCTATGAATCACTCCAACCTATTGTGTTGACTTTTTTAGCATTTTTATCTAGGTAATTTTTGAGAACTTATGGACTACGGAGTGCGCGTGGACTTGAATGAGTGGCAAAACTGTTATCATTCAAACTTTACAGGTGTTAAGCTTTTGAGGACCCTGTATTGTACATTCGAAAAACTACTGATGATTAAATAAATATAACTAAATTTTCAAAAAACGTCCACTTTTGATTCGTTTTTCTATGATTATGACAATTGTACCTTGAATAAACCCTTAGAATAGCTTCCGAGCTGCTATATGTAAAAATGGGAGTGTTACAGATTTGGTATCAGAGCCACGTTATAGAGAACAAGGTTGAAACCTTAACTATAACTACTTTTCTTTTTCCATCCAAGAAAGATCTCTCCGTGCCGCTATAAATATACTTCCGAAACAGGATATCAAGATACATAACTATTATATTATATTCATTAATTAACTTATGTTTATTTACACTGGTTTTGTTAAACAGAACGATTCTTCTCCCGCAACCAACCTACTTATTCCAATATAAGGAAGCCCTTTTCCTCAAACTTCCCAAACTATCTTCCTCCGCTTCCCCGGATTATGTCCCCCAACGTCCCGGAAAAACTTACTCTAGCTCTTCTAACTCATTTGGAATAGTCCCACTAGCTTCACCAACTCTTTCATTATTTCATGATCATCCCTACATGAAAGTTTTGCAAGCCTTTTATACTGAAAAATTACATATCCCGCCTCCAACTATCATACCTCCATCTTCAATACCTAATCCTCAAGAATTCTTTCTTCCGGAAGAATTTCTTCTCTGTCACCATAAGAACGATGCGAGATCATCTTCTTCTGAACCTCTCATCTTCCCTACCTCAAGTCTTTGAGATGGGCGAAAGCTCTCGAAATACAAGCGTAGAGCGTCATGAGGAACAAATCAAAGAAATTCTAAAATCATTTAGGAGAACTCTCTCTTGATTGTATTGAGCATATAGAAGATAAATTCGAAGGTCTCGGAAAAGGGCGAGTAATCATCCAACAAGACTTTGACATTATGGAAGCTGAACTCCAACAAGTACGTGCCCAAATTACCAAACTCTAGAGGAAACAAATGGGAAGTAACCATAAGATTTCTCTAGCCCGCTTCAGGATTACTGAACTAGGTAACATTAACAACGACATGCAATCGACACCTAAGCAGATATGGAGAAATTACAATGATTCCATCAATAACTCAAAACAACTAGAAAAGACTATCGAACTATTAGATTAGATCTTAGTTATAGTTCTTAACCTAGCCATGGGATATGTGGTATAAATAAAAAATACTTGTCAAATCTTGACTATGTATAGTACCAAGGCAAGTTGTTCTTAATACAAAGGCAATCCCGTTATATACATTGTTGTTTCATAATTCATCTTATCTCATCTTCGTCATTCATCCTACATCATAAATGCATGCATTTTTCATCTTCATTGACCATCATAGGCAACGCTTATCTTAACTTTATAAGCAATTTAAAAGAAAAAAATAAGCATTACTAGACTTGAGATATCAATTCTTATTCGTGTTATCTATGTTGATAGAATAGCCTCTGAAAAAGAACATCAAACGTCTGAAGCACCGGCCATGACTCCAAGCTGCCATCAGAAAAACTAAAGCGAGACAGTGTTCACTACGGCTCTAGAATGCACAAGCTGCAACAATGGGCAAATACAAGTAATCCCAACATGAACACTGGTCCGACTGGAACCCAAAAAAAAAACGAAAACTAAAAACAGTTCATAAGCGTCCAACTTTTCTACTCTCAATGGTACGGAAGGAGCATTGGCCATTATCCTCTAGCTTGAAGCGTACCGAATCCAGTATTCACTCGTAGCAGATGTGCTGAAGAAAACAAAGTAACATTCGCTACTGGTACCCTGACTGATGATGCCTTGTCCTGGTGGAATGCATACGCCCAACCTATAGGAGTAGAGCAAGCTAATCAAATCACCTGGACTAAGTTAAAAAGGCTTCTGTCGAACAAGTATTATCCCCGAACTGAATTCAGAAAAATAGAAGAAGAACTTTACAACCTGACTGTAAAGGGAAATGATCTTAAACCTTACGTTAGAAGATTCCAAGAATTAATAGTCCTATGCCCGTACATGGTACCAAACACTGAGAAACTCTTGGAAGCTTTCATCGGGGGACTACCTCGAAGCATTGAAGGAAATGTTACTGCCTCTAAACCACAAACTCTAGAGGAAGCCATTAACATAGCCCAAAGGCTAATGGATCAAGTAACAAAGCATACTCTAGTGCAAGTATCAAATGACCACAAACGAAAGTTTGACGACAGAAGAACTTTCAATAGCAACAACAATTCCCGCAACAACAACAACTACCGTAACACCAACACCAACAACCGCTACAATAATCACCAACCACAACAAAACCGAAGGCAAGAAGCTGTTAGAGCTTATGCTGCTACTCTATCTGAAAACAATAGGTATGCCAGATACCTCCCACTGTGTAAGAAATGCAATCTCCATCACACCGGACCTTGTACTGGTAAGTGTAATACTTGCAACAAGGTGGGCCATTTGACTAAGAACTGCCGAACAAAAAAGGCAAAGCCACTAAATAAATCAACATTCCCAGGATAGATGTTTGTCATGTTAATATGTCATAGAATGAGCCAGTGGAGAAAAAGGGAATTATACAAATCAATGCCGAAAGACAAACATCAATGACCAAAGAAAAGCCTACCTACTAAGGGATAGAAATGCTCATCAAGACCCGAACGTAGTTACGGGTATGTTTCTTCTAAATCAACATTTAGCTAGAGTATTATTTGATTCTGGAGCTGATAGGAGCTTCATATCCATATCTCTTGCCTCTATGCTAAATATTCCATCTATTACAATAGATACCTTTTATGATATCAAAATGGTTGACGGAAACTTAGTAAGCACAAACACCATTATCAAAGATTGCACTCTAACTTTGTTAAATCAACCTTTTGAAATCGATCTCATTAAACTCGGTAGTTTCGACGTTGTCATCGGTATGGACTGGTTGTCCAAGTATCATGCCAAAATCCTCTGTGACGAGAAATTCGTTCACATTCCTATCAACAGTGAAACTCTGATCATTCGAGGTGATCGAAGTAAAACTTGACTAAATCTCATATCCTGTATAAAAACTGAAAGATATGTATCCCGAGGTTGTCAAGTTTTCATGAACCAAGTAATGGAAAAAAAATCAGACGAGAAAGACTAAGAAGATTCTCCCGTAGTAAGATAAGGGGGTGTACAAAGGTAAGTCGTAGGGGGGGGGGTGAGGGAAGTGCGAGGGACAGTGAAGGGGTGGGTCCAAGAATTTCCAGATGTTTTCCTGAAGATCTACATGATCGTCCTTTCCTCCCGAGTTGCCAAGTAGAATCCAAATCGACTAAATTCCCAGAGGCATCCCCTGTAGTCCGTAACACCTTATCATTGGGCTCCTTCAGAAATGCATGAGTTATCTAACCAACTTCAAGAACTAACATACCGAGGTTTTATCCGACCAAGTACTTCGCCTTGGGGAGCTCCTGTCTTATTTATTAAAAAGAAAGATAGATCTTTTAGAATGTGTATCGATTACTAAGAGTTGAAAACTTACCCTGTGGGTTAAGAAGAGGAGGGGGGGGGGGGGGGGGGCTTAACATTACTCAGGATCGATGACTTATTCGACCAACTTCAAGGTTCAAGCGTTTACTCAAAAATTGACTTAAGATCAGGCTATCATCAATTGAGAGTAAAGGACGAAGATATTCCTAAGACTGCTTTCAGAACAAGATACGGACATTATGAATTTCAAGTTATGCCATTAGGTTAACTAACTTCACACTTGCTGTATTCATGGATCTCATGAACCTGTATGTTACAACCCAAATCTGGATAATTCATAATAAGAGTATTTTATCGATGATTTTCTTATTACTCTCGCAACGAAGAGAACATAACTGCAAATCCATCTGAGAATAATCTTTTGAATTACTTCAAAAGAGAAAATGTTATGCCAATTCCCTAAATGTGATTTCTGGATTCGTATTGGTGCAATTTCTTGGACATCTTCATTAAATAATCAAGACTTCATTTTGACCTGCCTTAACCAAGATGAAAAAGTTAAGAATTGGATGCTCCCTCTAAACCCACGAAAATACATCATTCTTTGGACTCACCAGGGCTATAACGAAGATTTTATCGAAGGTTTATTATTCAAAAATTGCAAAGCCTTAGTACACATTAACCCAGAAAAAAAAAAAGTATACTGAGGCGAAGAAAAGAATTGGCTTTCCAACAACCTAAACAAAAACTTTATGAATCTCCAATCTAAGCATTAACCAGAGAAGAAAACGTTAGACTTTGTCGTTCTGGTGATTCATCTCTTCAAGTCAAAGGAGCTGTATTAATGCAAAGAGAAAAATTCATTGCATATGCATCTCGACAACTCAAACCACAAGAGAAAACTATACCACTCATGATTCTAGAATTAGGAGCAGTGATATTGCTCCTTCAAATCGGAGACACTAATACTATACGGTACAAAGTTTATAGTTTGTGACTGGCACTGATCACAAAAGCCTACAACACATTCTTCATAAAAAAGGAATTGAAAATGAAGGCAACGCCGATGGTTATCATTACACGCTAATTAATGATTGTTAAGAATTTGCAATCATGTTGGAAGGTTACAAAAAAAAAAATAATGGTAGCAAATTCCGTTAAGAAGTCGGAAGAAATAAATCAAACCACTCCGAGTTAGAGCATTGATCATAACCGTTCATCCAAAATTACCATCATAAATTCTAGAAGCTCAAAATGAAGCACTCAAAGAAGAAAACATCAAAGCTGAAAACCTACGAGGAATGGACAAATCATTTGAAATACATCCTGATGGAACTGGTTGTATCAAAAATTGAAGCTGGTTACCACTTTTTTTTTTTGTCTATCGAGAACTTGATCATTGCATAGTCTCATAAATCAAATATATCCATACACCCGGGTTCCTGATAGAAGTATCCGATCTAAATAAAAGCTCTATGTTGGCCTAACATTAAGGCAATCATCGCTGAATATGTTGGCAAATGTTTAACATGTTCTAGAGTTAAAGCAGAATGCCAAAAGCCATCTGGTTTGTTGGTACAACCAGGAATTCCTATGTGGAAATAGGAAAGGATAACAATGGATTTCGTCACAAACTTCTAAAACTATCAAACGTACTTAGACAACCATCTAGGTCCTTTTCGATTTGACTTCCCAAATCTGCACATTTTCATTCCCACCGAGCGACAAATAGTATGGAAACTCTTAACAAGTGTTATACTTCAAAGAAATATTCTCATCGACAGACGTACCAATATCCATCATCTAGGATCATGACAGTCATTTCACATCCCAGATTCTGGCAGTCATTGCAAAATCTTTAGGTACTCTACTAACAAGAGTACAACCATAATCATCCTGAAACCCGATGGTGACAAAGTGAACAAGAACCATCCAAACACTCGTAGAACATGGCTACGATCTATGTGTTATAGACATAGGAAAGAGGATGGATAAACACTTACCGTAGTTGGAATTTTTTCTTATAATAACAGTTTTTACCATGCCAGAATTACGGCAAGCACCATAGAGAACACTTTAATGACGAAAGGCAGATCACCTGTTTGCTGGGCCGAATTTGGAGATGTTTAACTCACAGGACCAGAAATAGTCCATGAAACCACTGAAAAGATTGTACAAATTCGACAACGCTTACAAGTTGCAAGAGATCGGCAAAGAAGTTACGCTATTGTAAGATGAAAGCCTTTGGAATTTCAAGTTGGCGACCGCGTTATGTTAAAAGTATCACCTCATAAAGGTATCTTCCAATTTGGAAAACGAGGAAAGCTTAATCCCCGATACATTAGACCATTCAAAATCCTTGAAAGGATTAGCCCAGTGGCATACAAACTTGAGCTTCCCAAAGAACTCAGTAACATTCATAATACTTTCCATGTTTCTAATCTTAAGAAATGCTTATCCGATGAATCTCTCATCACTCCAAAGAAAAGAACTTCCGGTTTATGAACCGGTTCATGTTTTTTAAATACCACCGGTTTGAAACCGGGTTTGAACCGAACCGGTTTATGAACCGGTTTTTTTTAGAAAGGTTAAGAAACTAAAGAAGTACTAAAGGGTACATGTCATATTTAATATGTGACATGTGATTTTCAGATTCAGAATGACATTGTGTCATTGAAATATTGAATGGCCCACGTTTGTTGTATTCCTTTTCTAACCAAATGCAGGCTAAGAATATAACAACCCGAAATTTTCATCAATGTAATTATCTATCTATTAAATTAAATGCAATGTACTATCCATTTATTATATGATAAACCACTTTTTTTTTACAGGGAAATTTTTCGCTTTATTACATTACTTGCATAACTAAAGTTAACGAGCTCACGCAACCTACCTATGCCATCTATATCAATGTTTATATCATATAAACATCCTAATATGTCAAGTCAATATCTTAATATCATTTTTACAAAGTACATTACTCATATAATGTACCATTTGCAACGTTATATCAAGACAGGCCTTAAACCGTTATCGTATACCTCTAAACCCTAATTCCAGGAAAAGTTAACATTTAAAGTGAATGTACAAACTACTAAAGCATATGTACAAGTAGTATAACATCTCATTTGAAATATAAACTCCCTCCAAGTCAATGTACAAGTCCTTAAAAGCACAATGTACAAGTCATTAAGCATGCATCTAAAATAACCATTTTACCTCTGTTTTCCTAATGAATATTGTACAAACTATTAAGTACAATGTACAAACAAGCAATGTTCAACTTTTAAACAACATTTCCCTCCATTTCAATCACTTAAACTTATTTTTAAACTCAAAACCCTAATTCAAAACAAGAAACTCTAAAACCGAGCTAGTTTCTAAACCATGACCCATTTCTTTGTTTTTACCCATTCTTAACCTAAACCATTAATCAAATTAAGTTATAAACACTTAATTTAAACCCGCAACCCATTTTACTATTTTTACCCATTTTGAACACAAACCACTAATCGAATATTGTTATAAACTCTTAATATAAACCTTATAATCCATAATCTATCATTAATAATCAAATGCACAGAAAAATAAGCATGAAAACCCTAAACGTGCCCTATTAAACCCGTACACCATTTTTGCTTATGTAGACCCATTTTAAAACTCAACTTTGCAAACAAGCACCTTGATGATGCACCTCCTTCATGCCTAAATAGCTTACAAGCTCCTTAACTTCATTTCTTGGTCACAAAATAGGCCACATCACCACCTTGTGGCTTCATTTTAGCCGCGGCACACAAACACTCCCACAACCTTCCACCTTGCATTCTAGCCTTTCTAACTCACCCATAGCCTCTCCTTGTCACCTCCTAGACCTCTCCAATCAGCCCCTCTAGGAATGAGACACCTTTCACTCTCAAACTTACTCACCAAGGGTTCTTGCACTATAAATAGATGCGCACCCTTTACCAATCAACTCACACCTTCATTTCTTTCTATCTTCCAACAATGGCATCCAAGGTCTGATCAAGAAATTCCTAAGAGGTCCTAAGAGCAGAAGTGAAGTGAAGAAACCAAGTCTTGAAGCCCCGAGGTCTTGATCCTAGGCGTACGAAAGCAAAAGTCCCCATTTCAACCCGTTTCCAAGCTATAAGCTCAAAACCAGGTTCCATAAGCTCACATTCTGTTTCAATACTCTTATAATGTTCATATAATCATGCTTAAACCATTGTTAAAAGCTTTGAACTCAAAAACATATGTGTTTTACCTTTTTGATCCAAACCGAGCTCATAAAACCCTAATTTCATGTTTTTGCTTAATCTATAAGCTAAACTTGTAAACTAATGTTATAATCTATCCTAATAAGCTTATCTAACAATATTATAAGTACTTTATTAAGTCTTAAAGGAATTTGAGCTTAAAACCCGCGCGTTTTCATTTTAAAACCCTAATTTGACCCGTTTTGATTTCTAGCTTAACAAATCGTTATTTTAAACTTTCGTTACGTTAAACCTTCATATTTTAGCTTATATTAATAAGCTATAACCTTCAAATTACTTTTCAGATTGAAAAATATCATTATTATGGATTTTGGACTAAAAACGATACATTTTTCATGCAAAAGGGTATATATAAAACTTATTACTAAAGGGACTGAAAATGTCATTTTATCAAAGTTATAACTATAGGGGTCTATTATGTCACTTTCCAAAATACAAGGTTTACTTTGTACATCTTTTAAACTAGAAGGACCAAACTTGTAAAAGTGAAAACTCCAAGGGTATATTTTGCCATTTTTCATTCTTAAGGGTCTAAAATGTAACATTTTGAAAAAGTGTAGAAATGTGTTCAAAACCTTATAAGACATAACTTTAATTAACGTTTGACGTGCTTATCATTTCCAGTTATTGAGCAAAACACTTAAAACCGATTATGTTATAACTATTATAAAATTCATCATCGATGTGCTTTTTAAAAATCCTGTCCCGAATCTATATCGTACCACAATACTAGGGAGCTTCATATTAAGGGGTTTCATCTTGGTATTACGTTCTGACTGAGTTGTTGGGTTTACGATTTAAAGTGCCCTAGCTCCTCAAACGTTTACTGAATGACCTCTGAATTATGATGGCCCGAACGGTGATACAATACTCCATAATAATTCAATCAAAGATATACATTATACTTTATAAAGTTTTGAAACATAACAATCAAACTAAGACTTGACATATTACCCCAGGTTGCGTGTGACGAAGCCGTTACTTTCATTTCATATACCTTTGCTATCAATCAAATTTCCCTATACTGTTAAGGTGAGTTCATAGCCTCGCATTTCAATCTTTCAAATGTTTTATAAACCCGCGAGGGGGATACATGCTATAAACCATGAATGCAATTATTTTCTGTATGCTGTCCTGATTTATTATTGCCTAAGTAACTATTTTGCCTTTAAGTCCCCAATATCATGAACCGTTAATTACTCTACGGAGTGAGCGCGAATGTTGTGAATAGATCTATTTGGGTTGGACTCCCCGTTGGTGTACCCAGTGATATCGGTAACCAATTGCACATCATTAGAATATAACTGCGGGTGTTTTGGCAAAGGCACCCGTTGGGGCTATAACGTATCAAATATATCCCAAGGCTTCGGATTCATGAGCTAATGGCAATAATAATTGTTTTACAAATAACGGGTGTATAACAACGTAACCCAATATCAAATTTGCATTAAAACTATTTAACTTAAACCTATGAATTCCACTCAACCTTTGTGTTGACTTTTTAGCATGTTTTATCTCAGGTAATTAAGCAACTTATGGCACAGAGTGGTGAGGACTTGAAGATGGCAAAACTGTTATCATTCAAACTTTGTGTTTTAGATTTTGGAACCTCTCTTTTGTAAAAACTCTGATGAAATAATGAATGATAACTAAATTTTCAAAAACGACTCTTTTTTATTTGTTTTCTATGATTATGACTATTGTACCTTGAAGTAATACCCCAGATTAGCTTCCGCTGCTATATTGTAAAAATGGGGGTGTTACAAATTTCATCTCGAAATTCAAATACTAACATCACTAAACAAGTGCGGGTATTTCAATTTCATCTGATCTTCACGCTCCCACGTGAATTCAGGACCATATTTCGAATTCCACCGAACCTTGACGATGGCAATCCAACTATGCTTCAACTTCTTAAACTCTCTTTCCAAAATTTCTATAGGCTTTTCCAAAAAATTTAACATAGCATCAACTTGGATCTCATCCAAAGGCACTTTTAGTGTTGGATCAGCCAAACACTTCTTAAGGTTCGACACATGGAACGTGTCATGAACACCATTCAACTCTGTAGGCAAATCTAACCGATATGCCACAAGGCCTACTTTCTTAATAATCTCAAATGGTCCAACAAACCTAGGTGCTAACTTCCCTTTCTTCCCAAAGCATACCACACCTCTCCAAGGAGACACTTTGAGCAAGACATAGTCACCTACACTAAATTCTAGAGGCATCCTCCTCTTATCAGCACAACTTTTTTGACGATCACGTGTAGCCTTAAGTCTATCCTTAATCTGCGAGATCTTCTCGGTAGTCTCTTGTACTAACTCAGGTCCTATCAACTGACCTTCTCCAACATCAGCCCACAAAATTGGGGAACGACACTTCCTACCATACAATGCCTCAAACGGCGCACATCTCACACTAGAATGATAACTATTGTTATACCAAAACTCAACCAAAGGAATGTTGGATCGTTTTACTGAATAGATCTTAACCTTCAGCTTGCAAAGAGTTTGCTCCTTTAGATAATTCTAAAGAAACAATAATGAAACACTGAGTAAACATTATTGATTATGCAGAATCTAATCAATAATGCTAAGAATAACAATATTGAATATCACAAAAGAACTGTTATATTAAACCTTGAATCTGCCTAGGTTACAGATTACAAACTATGATTACTATTCGATCTCTATTATTTGTGTAGAACTATATCTACTAACTATGCCTAAGGTTCCTTTTATAGACTAAGGAAACCCTAATGGGCTTTACAAAACGCGTATAAAGATCATGCATATCCTTTCCTAAGATATCTCATGCATATCTCATAAACGGTACTAACTACTTTATATTAAAGGTACTAACTAACTGATCAGTACTTAACACTTTGTACTCTCAGTAGTAATTACAACTAGCGGTACTAAGTAATATAACTAACGGTACAAAGTCAGGAATGTATAATTCCTAACAATCCTCCCCTAAACATGATTGTTAAACTTGTTTAACTTCATGTTTCTTCAGTTTACTCTTCTTGAACTCTTGGAGGATGTATCCAAACACTCTGTCAAATCTTGATCTTGATCTTTGATAATTTTGACATCTTTAGCTATCCATCATCATCAGCAACAACTTTGTTCTATTATCTCATCTAAAACTTTCTGCAATTCTGCAAACTCATCCACAACCTCCTTCTGAGTCGCCTGTATCTTATCTTTGATACTCGACTGAAGGATCATATTCATAGCTCTAACTCCTCCTAGTGATTACTTCTTTCCCTCTTACTAGCGCCATAGCCACCACACCGCCATACTAGGATGGTAGCGAATTTCACAGTCATAATCACTAAACAACTCTATCCAGTGACGTTGTCGCATATTCAACTCTTTCTGACTAAAGATATGCTGAAGACTCTTATGGTCCGTATAGATGACACTCTTTGTCCCATATAGATAATGTCTCCAGATCTTAAGTGCAAACATAACCGCATCCAACTCTAAATCATGGGTAGTATAATCCTTTTCATGAATTTTCAACTGCCTAGATGCATAGGCTATCACTTTACCTCTTTGCATTAACACACAACCTAGTCCTATCCCGGACGCATCACAATATACCACAAAGTCTTCCGGTCCATCGGGGAGAGCTAGAACAGGCGCATTACACAACTTATCCTTCAAGGTCTAAAATGCCAATTCCTGTTCCTCACCCCAATCGAAAGTCTTACTCTTCTGAGTCAAGATAGTAAGAGACTTAGCTATCTTAGAAAAGTTCTCAATAAACCTACGGTAATACCTAGCCAATCCTAAGAACGAATAAACCTCAGTCGGAGTTCTAGGGGCTTTCCAATTCTTAACAGCTTCAATCTTACTAGGGTCCACATGAATTCCATTTCCATTTATCACATGCCCAAGAAACTGTAATTCTTATAGCCAGAATTCACACTTAGTGTTAGGAAAATATTGTAAACAGACTTAAAATGTCACAGACTTAATTCTGTTTAGTGATTAAAGTAAGAGTCTGGTATATGTTATAGTTAGTACTGATAGCTGAATAGTTAGTACTGATAGTATAGAAGTTAAGTCTGGTAGAGCAAGTTAAGTCTGCCAGCTTTAACTTAAGTCTGGCAGTATTAAAGTTAATACTGCTTGGTCAGACAGTTAAGTCTGTTTGTAATTTTAGTAATAGTTATCAATTAGCGTTGATTTAGGAAGAGATAAGCATTATCTCTTAACGCGTTTAGGGTTCCTTAAGTCTATAAAGTAAACATAAGAATAGTATTGTAAACATATGAGTTATAAGATTAATCACAATCACTAAGTAATGATAATAGCAATTTAGTCATTTGTTCTTGTGTCATCTTGGTATAGATATAGATATCCGCGTCAATTATTTATACTCACAGTAATTGTCTCTCATAGTATCTTGGATTTATTCAAAGACTATAAGTCGTTTAAGGCTCTTTTTAGGATCCTGTTTATATGGACCACAAGTAGGTATCAGAGCCACCAAAGGGACTTTACACAAGATTGAACATAGATCAAAACCTTTTATTCCACCAAATCAAATAATCATGTCTGCAAACGATAATTTTTCTCTTCATGATGATGAGGAACTTTCTCTTCATGATGATGCATCTTTGGATGGATCTGTACCAGCATCAACAATAAGGAATGCTCCTGCTAACCAACCACAAATAATCACCACCAAACACACTTCAAACAGTAAACTGCCCGGGTTCTTCAAAAGGATGATTATGAGTACGTGGGCGATGGAATTGAACATTAACTTGATTATGATAGATAATAAGATCTGGAAAGTGATTCAGAATAGGAACTCAAAGAAGCGAGTCACCAAAGGTAATGGATGGTGTATACAGGTTCTTCCTCCAACCACACAGGAAAACAGTTTCTAATGAAAGAAAGGAAAGCTAGAACACTACGTAAATGGTTGTTCACAAAAGATTCATCTCAGACGTTATCATGGCAGGATGATGCCATAGAGATCTGGGCAGCCATCAAGACCACGATTGTGGTGGAAAATGCGAAACTCAAAGAAAATGCAAAAAGCTGATTTGAAACAACAGTTTTGAGGCAATTAACTAACTGCGTCTAAGGAAAGTTTGGAAAAAGGGTATGATAGGTACCAAAAACTCCTATCACAGTTGGATGCCCTTGGTGCTGGTGTGTCAGATGAAGACGCAAATCACAAGTTTTTGAGGTCCCTTCCTCCTGCGTGGACATGTAGCCTCGACAATGAGAACGAAGGCAGAATAATTGACACACTTTCAAAAGATGATTTTATACAATAATCTGAGTGTCCTTTTGAATTGACATCCAAAAAGACATCATCTTCTTCCCTTACATATGATAATGTGGCTTTTCTATCTCAAGCCAAAGCCTCTTCCAGCAAGCTTAAGCCAAGCCAAAGCTCAGGAAGTTATAGTTCTTATGCCACTTCCTCTTCCAAAGCAACAAAAACTGCTACTCCTGGTCTTGCTGATGAAGTTATCCATTCTTTTCTAGCCACAAATGCTGATGATGTGGATTTGATACATGAAGCCCTTAGACAAAATTGATGACTGGATTTGGAAGAAATGGATATATAACGGCAGAATTGCTATGACTGCCATAAAGATTAAGAAATTCTACAAGAAGACAGGCAGACGGCCAAGAGTGGATGGAAAAATGCATGTGGCATTTGATAAGAGAAAAGTCGAATGTTTCAATTGCCACAACACTGGCATTTTTGCCCAGGGAGTGCAAGTTTTACAAAGTTCAAAGGAAGGTAACAGGCAGCAAGCGTAGAGGTCAAGAATTTCAAGCCCCGGCGAACTGAAAGAAGCCGTTGAAGACCATTGAATGAAGGCAGATCAAAAGGGTAGAGCAGCTACAGATGATAGAACTCAATCATGCTCTAATGGCTTTCACTGTGAATAATGAGGTATCAATGTGCTCTAAATTGTGTTTAGATTCATATAATGCACTTCAAGCTAAGTATGATGAACTGCAATCTGAATTTGGTGACCAAGAAGCTGCCTTAGTTGCCCATAAGCTAGCTGTTAAGAAATTAGAATCTCAGCTTAGAGCCTCCCACAAACAGCAAACTTCCTTAACTGAAAAATTAAATTTTCAAGCTAATCAAATTTTTGAAAAAGATGAAAAGCTGAAAAAGTATAGAAGAATAGGAATGAAAGCTGTCAAGGACAAAGATGCTTTACAAAAAATTGTTGATTCTTGGTGTGCATCTTCTAAAAATCTTTGGAAGCTAATTGATTGTGGGATGAGCTCAACTGTTAAGATAGGTTTAGGATATGGCATACAATCAAATGCTGAGGTCCTAGGATATGAGGAAGAGATAAGTAGAGGTATTTTTGCTTTTAGGGAAACAGATGCAGGATATTATGACATCCCACTATACAGCAGATTTAAACAAGTAGAGTACAAAGGTGTCCCCCATCCTCTTAGTGGTGATTATACCCCTAGGGAACAGGAGGACATAGATGATTCTCTGTATGAGTATGGTAAATATGGGCCTCAACCTCAATCTCCTAGTCATACTGAGTCTGATGCAAGTTCAACTGTTTACTCAACTTGTCAATCCAATGACAGTGATGGGGAACAAGGAACTGTATCTGACCATTCAGTCAATGATGACCCTATCCATAATCATATCCCTATACCTTCTATTGAGCAGGTTACCATTGCCACCCTAAAGACTCAACCACAAGTGCCTAAACCCCAACAAACAGTTGACCCTAGTTGTGCACAGCATGTAAAAACTCCTAGGCAACCAATTAGAACACCAGTGACTCCCTCACCTATTCCTTCATATAATAGACAGAATTGGAATCAAAGAATGGAAAGGGACTTAGGTGCAGGATATTCTTTTGAAAGAAAACCATGTTTTGTGTGTGGAAGTCTTAGTCACTTGATTAAGGACTGTGACTATTATGAGAAGAAGATGGCAAGGGAAGCTGCTCTTAAGAGCAAAAGGGTAGTTCATGCTGATGTTAGGCAAGCTACACCAGCCTGGACTAACACTAACAGGGTGAATAAAGCAAATCAGTTCACTCCCAGACCTGTACAACTAAGTAACATTAAACCCAACCTTAGTACTGCTAGCAAAACTATTAAAACTGGTAGGGTAAATGTTAATACTATCCATGGAAAGTATATTACTTGGACATGTAAAAGTTAATTCTGGTAGTATGCATGTTAATTTTGGCTCTCAAATTAAGTCTGGTGCTTCTAGATTTAATACTGGCAAGCAACATGTTAATTCTGGTAGTGTGCGTGTTAATTCTGGCACTCAAATTAAGTCATGGTGCATTCTAGAATTTAATACGGCAAGTCAACAGTATAAATCAGGATAGTTAGTGCATGTTACATTCTGACTAGAGTAAATATACCAGTAAACAACAACAAAGCCCTAATCCTACTCAGTGAACTTCAAAGTCCAAAGAAATGTATTTTCAAAACAAGGTCACATGAAAAAAGAACACATTTTCAAGAATACAGCACACAAGTCAAATAAAATAGTTTTAAGGTCCAAATGGGAACTGGCTTTAAAGTGATCCCTGCAGCAGGTTGTGTTTTGGAGACAAGTATACACCTTCCACCAATACCAATAGTTGAACAACCCCTGCAATCAAAGTTAATGATTCAGGAGGTCCCACACGGGCCAGACCCAAGCCTGTGAAGGCCTGGTCCCAAAAGAGAAACTAATCTCTTTTTGATTAGTTGCAGAGATCATCCACTAGAAGCATATGGAGCATAGAGGTATTTATATGATAAGTGTGATGTTCTAGGCACATGACTGGTAACAGGGCCCAACTATGAATATAATCAGACTATCCCAAGTGGGGAACCTGTGTACTTTTGGAGGAAAGTAAATGTAGTATCAGTAGAAAAGTTACACTTAATTAGTGAAATTTAGTTTTTGATGTGATGGGGCTTTTTGAAAGAACTTGGACATTTCAAACCTATTCTTCCTATCTCAAATATGTGATAAAAAGCTAAAAGAACTTTTTACTGAACAATGAGTGTTATGTGGAGTCCTACTGACTTCAAGATGCCTAGATGAAAATTAGGTCCTTCTTAAAGTTTCCTAGCAACACAACATGTATACTTTTGATATGAAAAATGTGATTCTTCAAAAGATACACTTTTTATATAGCAAAAGCCTCATCTGATGAAGCTAAATTGTGGCACAGGATGCGATAGGTCACCTTAAATTCAAAACTTAAATAAACTTATGAAGGGAAATCTAGTTAGAGGGTTACCTCCAAGAGGTTTCAAAAAAAATGACCACACTTGTGTTGCTTGTCAGAAGGGAAAGCAACACAAGGCCTCCTGTAAGGCCAAGATTGAAAGATTTGTGACTCACCCATTACACACCTTGCATATGGATTTATTTGGTCCTACCTCTGTGAGGAGCATCAACCATGCAAGTTACTGTCTAGTGATTACTGATGATTGTTCAAGGTTTTGTTGGGTATTCTTTCTAGCCAAAAAGGATGTAGACAGTAAACATCCCTTAAACTTATATAAAAACAGACAGAAAACAACTAATCAAAAAGTAAAAAACATTAGGTCAGATAATGGGGACCATAATTTAAAAATAGGGTTATGCTTGAGTTCTGTGGGAAAAGGGATAAAACAGGAGTTTTAGAAATTGCAAGAACTCTCAGCAAAATGGGTTGCTGAGAGAATGATCGACCCTTATAAGGCTTGCTAGGACAAGCAGCTGACTCACACTTACCTACCACTATTTGGGCAGAAGCAGTCAATAGCTATCTTGCTACACCTTCAACAGGGTAAGAGTGACCAAACCAAGAACAAAACTCCTTATGATCTTTTGGTTTGGCCACAACCAATCCTTAGCTACATAAGACCATTTGGGTGCCATGTTACCATTCTCAATACTCTTAGCCCACTAGGAAAGTTTGATGAAAAATCTGATGAGGGTTTTCTTGTTGGTTACTCTGTGAACAGTAAAGCCTTTAGGGTTTATAATTTAGTAACCAAAAAAGTTGAAGTAAACCTTCATGTCAACTTTCTTGAGGAAAAACCCAATGTATAGGGAATAGGTGGACGTTTGACTTAGACTATCTTACAGACTCCATGAGCTATATACATGTCTCTTTGCAAAATTAAGCTAACCCTGCAGGTTTAAAAGAGGTCATTGATATTGATGTGCAGACTGAGGAGGCTGCAGACCTGATGGTGGTTTCTTCTACATCTCTAACTAAAGCAACTAGAAAAGCAGCTATTTCTGAAAAGATTGCTAAAAAGAAGACTCACTCCCTAAAGCAGCCATCTTCTACACCAATATCCAAGTCTGCTGATGACATTATGACCTTTAGAAAAGAGCTGGATGCTCTTGCTTTGAAGCACTTAGGACCAGTACCTGCAACAGCACTTACCAGTACTAATCCTGTTAATACTGGTAGTATTAATCTTAATACTGCTTTTGAGGAAGTTACTCCTGGCAATATTGAAGCTATCTCTCCTAGTGCTGATCATGAAGAAGAGGTCTTCTCTTCTTCATGGTGCTAAGGTGAGAAAGGAGTAGTTGTCAGAAACAAAGCAAGGCTGGTAGCTCAAGGTCATAGACAAGAAGAAGGAATTGACTATGATGAGGTTTTTGCTCCTGTAGCAAGAATTGAAGCTATCAGGTTGTTTTTAGCCTTTGCCTCATTTATGGGGTTCATAGTCTATCAAATGGACGTTAAAAGTGCTTTTCTGTATGGCACTATTGATGAAGAGGTGTATGTCTCACAACCTCCTGGATTTGTTGATCCTGATCATCCTACAAAGGTTTATAAGGTGGTCAAAGCTTTGTATGGATTGCACCAAGCCCCTAGAGCTTGGTATGCTACTTTGTCAACATTCCTAGAGAAGCATGGATACAAGAGGGGCACCATTGACAAGACTTTATTCATTAGAAGAAACAAAAAGGATATCATGTTGGTTCAAGTGTATGTTGATGATATCATTTTTGGGTCTACCAACAAGTCTTGGTGTGATGAGTTTGAAGCTTTGATGCAAAGCAGATTTCAAATGAGTTCCATGGGTGAACTTACATTCTTCTTAGGTCTACAAGTCAAGCAGAACAAGGAAGGCATCTTCATATCTCAAGACAAGTATGTAGCTGAGATACTCAAGAAATTTGATCTTGTGAATGTCAAAGCTGCCATCACTCCCATGGAGACCAAGTTGCCTTTGACAAAGGATGAGGAAGCTTTTGATGTAGATGTACACTTGTACAGATCTATGATAGGTTCCCTCATGTACTTAACTGCTTCTAGACCTGATATTATGTATGCAGTATGTGTTTGTTCACGTTTTCAGGTAACTCCAAAGACTTCTCATCTCAATGCTGTCAAGAGGATCTTCAAGTACCTCAAGGGCAAACCAAACTTGGGATTATGGTATCCTAGGGAATCACCCCTTGATTTGGAAGCATTCTCTGATAGTGACTATGGTGGTTCCAACCTTGACAGGAAATCCACAACAGGTGGTTGTCAATTTCTTGGTCAAAGACTTATCTCATGGCAATGTAAGAAACAGACTATTGTAGCCACTTCAACAACTGAAGCTGAATATGTAGCTGCTGCAAATTGCTGTGGACAAGTGTTGTGGGTTCAAAATCAATTGTTGGACTATGGTTTCAACTTCATGAATACCAAAATCCACATTGATAATGAAAGCACAATCTGCATTGTGAAGAACCCAGTCTATCATTCTAAGACCAAACACATTGAGATTCGTCACCACTTCATCAGAGATTGTTATGAGAAGAAGCTCATAAGTGTGGAGAAAATTCACACAGACTTAAATGTAGCTGACTTGTTGACCAAACCATTTGATGGACCACGGTTTAATTACTTGGTGGTTAGCATTGGTATGATCAACCCATAGCAACATTTAAGGGGAGGCTTAGATGTATAGTTTGTTAATTCTGGTAGCTAAGTAATCTTAATACTGTTAGTTAGTAACTTTTAATCCTGTTATTTAAGTTAGGGTTACTACTGATAGGTGTCATATTAACACTGGCAGGTTAATGCTAGTAGTGTGTCATATTAATACTGTTAGGTTAATACTCGTAGTTAAGTAGAGTTAATTCGGGTAGTTAGTTTTTCCTTAATTCTGTCTATATAAATTTTTGCAATATGTTTTTCTTTGTTTTAGTCAAATTTTTGCAAGCATAGCTTGGATGCAAAGGAGGAGTGTGTTAATTCTGGTTGAAAAAGAATTAATTCGAGTTGACTCTAAATTAATTCTGTTTGACCAAATTAAGTCTGCTAATGTAAATTGTTAATTCTGGTAGTTTATTGTTAATGCTGGTTGCGGGAAAATTGACTTTTTCTGTTTTATCACTGTTTAAATGTTACTGTTAGAGATTTTTACGATGCAATAGTCGCACAATAGAGTAGCTATATATAGATAATGTTTGATCTCTCTTTCATACTTATCTTTTTATTGCTATCTTTTCTTTTGCAAAGTAAAATTTTTTCTTTATAACAAAATAGTCAAGAGTTCTGTTACCAGCATCGACAATTTCACTCGCATCAAAACCCAAGTATCTTAATACGATCGTCACATGGCTCAATTAAAGTATTGTGACAAATACAATCAAGTGGGGTTTTTGCGCAAACCTGACAAAAGTTCAGGGTTTGCTGAGATAGTGGATTTTCTTCGAGGTTCAAACCTCAGGTATGCTTTAACTGCTAATCCACCTATCTATGATTCTCTAGTAAAACAATTTTGGCAGAGTGCTATCACCACTTCTAACACCGATGGGTCTCTAGAAATTAGTGCAACAATTGATACCATACGATACACAATCTCTAAGGCGTCAATTAGGGATTCACTTCAATTAGATGACGGCACAGGAATAACAATGTTGCCAAATGCTGACCTTTTTGAGGGTATGGGGCAAATTGGGTATCCTACTGATGGAACTTTTACCTTTTGGAAAAGTTTCTTCACACCCCAATGGGGTTTTTTAGTCCACCATCTTTTACACTGTATAAGCTCTAAAAGTGGTGGTTGGGATCAATTTGGTAGCAATATTGCTACTGCTTTGATCTGTCTATCCTCTGGTAGAGTTTATAACTTTTCTAAGCTTATTTTTGATGGTATGGTGGCAAATTTGAAGAGCAAGACAAATTTTTAATGTATCCCTGTTTTCTGCAAATGATTTTAAATATTCAAACAGAAAACAAAACTCTTTATCTAGCTGTGAGCCTGACCAAAAAGATATTTGGGAATATGAAAAGGGGTTTTAGGGGGGCTTTAATGACCCTCGTTCTTCAAATGATTTTGAATGTACACAACGGAAAACAAAAAACCCATTTTGTCCTTTCTTATTAACCAAAAGATTTGCAATATGAAAAAGAAGTTTCAAAGGATACCAGACCAAATTGTTGCCTGCTATCTAACCATTGATGCAGGTCAACCCTCAATCAAAGGTGCTGCTCCAAACACCATCTCAGCCTACCAACTCCCTCATCATCATCATGTAACAAATAACAACAAAACACAATCACCTCCTCCACCTATAACAGCAACTCCTCCACCACAACCACCTCCCACACTAACTCAACCTGTACAATCTTCATCACCACCTCCTCAACCATCAAGTGTACAACCAACATCTACAACACCTCCAATTCAACCTGTAGAAACAACATCATCTCCACCCATCTCTACCATTCCTGACACCCAACCAACTCTTCCACCATCTCCTCAAATTCCATCACCTTCATATCATGATACAGAAGGTCCATCATTTGAACCTTCTTATCACATGTCTCCACCACCTTCACATGAACCTGAAATTCAAGCATCTAGATCTAGTGAAGAAAGTGAGCAACTTAGGAACCTGATGGATATTGTACCTAGGCTGGAATCAAGAGTAGAATCCTTAGAAAAGGAACTGAGTGAAACTAAGCAGACTCTTGGAACAGCAATCTTGCAGCTGATAGAGAAGGTTAAAAAGCTAGAAAACAAGTTGAGGAAGAAGAGGAAAAGAAAGGAAACTGAGGAAGTAGAGGGTCAGGATCAAGAAGTTCCTTCTCAAATAGATCAAGGAAGATCAGTTGAGCTCACTCCTGAAAAGAGCAAGGGTTCAGGGGAGGCTCAAGAAGAACAAATAAGTCCTTCCACCTTAGAGGCTGCACAAATCTTAACAAATGTAGCTTCAGAAGGATTTAAGGGATCACAAGCACCTCTTGGTAGCAAGATTTACAGAAGGAAACCTAAATCTAAACCAACTCCTACCAAAATTCTACATTTTGAAGAACCTGATGAGACTCAAGTTAATACTGGTAGTACACCTTCAGCTCAAGCCAATACAGCTGAAGTTAATACTGCTGAACTTAATGCTGGTAGTACACCTTCAGCTCAAGTTAATACTGCTGAAGTTAATACTGCTGAACTTAATACTGGTGAGAAACAGAAAAAAAAGAAAAGGGTTTTTTTTTATTTTTTTTTCAAAGGAGAAAAGGAAAAGATCCAATGACTGAAGAAGACCTTCAAGCCGAAGTTCAAGCATCAAAGAAATCAAAAGAGCTTCAAGAGCTAGCAGATTTAGAGGAAGCTCAAAGATTGCAAGCTACAATGGATGCTGAAACACAAAGACAAATTGATCTTGATGCTCTTCTGGCTAGAAGATTGGTAGAGCAAGAGGAAGAAGCTGCAAAAGAAGCACTTGCAACTGAATTTGACTACATTCAAGCACGATTAAATGCAGATCAGATTCTTGCAGAAAAGATTCAACAAGAAGAAAGGGAGCAATATTCTATTGAGGATAGAGCAAAGTTTTTACATGACACAATTGCTGCCCAAAGGAAGTTTCTTGCAGAACAAAGATATGCTGCTATCAGAAACAAGCCACCAACAATATCTCAGCTTAGAAATCAGATGATTACTTATCTGAAACATGTTGCAAATAAGAAGCATGCTGAGTTAAAGTCAAAGTCCTTTGAGGAGATTCAAGTCTTATATGAGAGATATAAGACACAAGATCAGACCTTTGTTGCATTGGATTCTGAAAGAAGATGAAAGCCAATCAAGAAAGAAAGAGAAAGCTACTGAAAAAGAGGAAGAAAAGAAGGATGAATCTTCCATAGCGAAGTTATCAAGAGGAAGAAGGAGCAAAGAAAAGGAAGTTAGGCACAAGGAGGAAGTTAAAAGCAAAAAGAAGAAAGCATGCTCTGGTCTCACAAGAGAAGATGATGATTTGAAGATATGCTTACATATAGCTCCTGATGAAGATAAAGTGATTGATGTTTGAATTCTAGAATCACATAACCCATTATTGAATGGCAGTCATTTTTCTCACACTAAACCTCAATATGACATACCAAACCGTGATGAAGATCTATATCTTAATAAGGTCACAAGGGATAATGGACATCAGAGATTCTTTTCGCACCTTGATGGAGTCCTACAATTTTGGAACAGAGAAGATTTGAAAGTTTATGCAAGAACTAGTCATGGAAGAATATAAAGATAAGCTTCCTGAAGGCTTTGACAAGATGCTTTGGGGAGATCTGATGATTATGTTTAATCAAGGTGATACTGCAGACTTTTGGGATACACAGCAAAATTGGAAGCTTATCAGTTGGAAACTACACAGTTCCTCAGGGGTACATACTATCATGACAAGTGCTGGACTTGTCATTCATATGCTTGTAGAAAACAGATACCCTCTGACCAAGGAAGTGCTTTCACAAATGTTGGAGTTGAAGTTAGAAACTGAAGAAGAAAGCTCTATGGCTTTGGAGCTGATCAAGTTTGTGAAACAACAGTTAGAAGAATTTGAAGATTCTAATGATGATGACTTAGTCACATCTGATCATGAAGAGGCAGAAAGGGTTTGAGTGTTGGCTAACCACCACACAACAAATGGTCTTTGGTTCACCATGTCTAACAGACATAAGAACTAACTAGTCCAAGAGCAAACGGCTGCTTGGTAAAGACCTATCAAATCCGTTCTATGGTTGACAACTTGCAAATAAGTTGTATGGTTTTCAACTCACCATATCTATCTAAGTGAAGAGTTGACTAGCCCACAAGTTTATGGCTTGTGGTAAAGGCTGTGGAAAAACCATAACTAGTCCATAAGATTATGGCTTATGGTAAAGACGTGCAAATCCATATTAGATGGTTGACAATTTACCAAAAATTGTATGGTAATCTATGCACCATAGTATTTATACTAAAGCATGACTAGCCCTGAGCAAACGGCTACAGGTAAAGGCATATCAAATCCGTTGATGGCTGTAATGGTTTGCCAAAAACCATATGGTATTTTTCCAACTCCCAAATGTTTTCAATACTGAGAGTTGAAATGGTTTTCAGTGAACCATGACATACACCTTCTGGTGTCCAAGAATGACTACTCCAAGATAATGTCTAACCTGTAAATGGAGGACATCAAATCCATTTATATTTTCAATGATTCACCTCTCACAGGAGTTAACACACCTGGAAGTGATGAGAATAGACTGAAACTTTATGTTTTGATGTACAAAAAAAAATAAATTGTCAAGGTTGCTGTACAATGGTTAACGACTATTTTGCTGGTCAAGATTTGGAGACATAAAGCCATATATTTTGAAAACAGAAGTTCAAGACATCCTCTAAAAGCCAAGGGAAGCTTAAATGTTTAAAGATCAAGACATGGTTTTTGAAGAAACTTTGAAATTCATGTATGAAGATCAAGTTAGGGCGGATTGTGTAGAAAATTATTGTAAACAGGACTTATATACTGTTAGTATAGAAGTTAGTCTGTTAGTTATAAGTTAGATACTGATAGAAAAATAGTTAGTAACTGTTATAAAAGAAGGTAAAGTCTGGTAGAGCAAGTTAAGTCTGCCAGCTTTAACTTAAGTCTGGCAGTATTAAAGTTAATACTGCTTGGTCAGACTATTAAGTCTGGTTGTAATAGTTATCAATTAGCGTTAATCTAGGAAGAGATAAGCATTATCTCTTAACGCGTTTAGGGTTCCTTATGCTTATAAAAGGAACGTAGAATAGTATTGTAAAGATATGAAGTTTGATTGAGTATTCACAATCAAATATATACGTAATAGCAAGTTTAGGTATCGTCTCTTGTGTTCCATCCTGGTATATGACATGATATTCCCGGCGTCAATATCTATATTCACTGTTATCGTCTCTCATAGCTTCTTTGGTTTTATTCAAAGGACTATAAGTCGTTTAAGGCTCATTCATATCCTGTTTTTAAGGACCTACAAAGCCGATCTAGTAGAACACATTTGGCATCGAACAAATGCAAACTAATTTACTGTAATTTTTTATCTTCCGTAATTTTTTTCCCGTCTTTTCTTCCGTGTATTTTTATTTCCGTATTTTAGTTTGTAATGTTTAATTATTAATGTATTGTTTAAAAAAAAAAAAAATTTGTTCGGTCGCCTATGCGGTCACCTCCTGCACGGTCTAGGTGTTTGGTCACTGTGTGGTCTAGGAGAGAGAAAGCTGAGTTGGCGCTGAGGTGGCGGTCGCCTCTAAGGTCACCATTACGTTCAGCCTAACATATTGACGAAACCACAAGTTTAAGGTCTTATATATGTCCTCTAGCATATGAATGTAAATCATAATAATAGTACCTTTTAATAACGAATTTAACTAGATCTAAAATGAGTTGAATCATGTTTGATGAAACAAATCATGTTTGCAAATCTGTGTATGGAAATCGAAGAGGAAGACATGGTGTCTTCATGGGATTATTTATGATTTTATACTTTTACCCTTAACCTACTAACTGTTTCCTAAGTAATTTATCTAATGTTTAAAGTGATACTTGTCCCTTTAAGTAATGTATATTAGTTTAATCTTTTAATGTTTTCAAATAATATATCTAAGTCAAGTACTTGAATGCATTATTTGTAAAGTAAATCTGTTTTAGTTATACACAAGCTCCATCTTATTACGATTTATATAAACACAAGTATAATACTTCTTGTTTTTTGAAAAATGACAGGCCTCATAATAACTTATAAGTGTACTTTTGAAATGAAGAAATTATTGTTATTATGCTTTTATACATCTAATAACACACACATAGTTTTTCAATGTATAGCTATTCATCAGTTCATTGTAAAATAAAATAAACAAGTAATCAGTTTTAAGCATTGATTTAACCTTAATGGATGGAAAACACTATTACAAGTAAACCAGAGGGCTAAAATTATATTAGTCTACTCTAATATTAATTATAGTATTGAATATCCTATATAGATCCATTGAAGAGAATTAAATTGGAGTAGGTTAAGCGTTTGTGTTTTAGGCTAGCGAAGGAACATCTATATCTACTCTCTCTTTAAAAGGCTTCAATTGTTCGTAACGGATAGTTCTAGTCTTTCCACTTCACGATTACAATTATTTGATACAGTAATTTCTTCTTTGTATTTTGTACGCTTTGTTGGGGCTCTTTCGTTTGCATTTCTTATCGGTACAAATATTCTATCCTTTCTTTTAAGGACTCTTATTACATTCGATCCGTATTTATTTGCACTTTTGAGATCCCTATATATGTTTCCCTAGCCTTTGATTCGTAATTCGTTTGCTGCCTATTTGATAATTTGATTGAACCCTTGAACTCATTTCACATATGCTTTATTTGACATTGCCATGATATGAACTTATTCGTTTTGTTTAGACATGACCTTTTGTTGACATAATATGTTTCGTTTCGATATGCTATATAACCCTTTTGTTCTGTTCTGATGCCCGAGCTAACTAGCCATGGAGGTACCATGGCCGCGTCATTGGGGCACCAATGGCGTGACACTATCCGTGGCCGGGTTGACCAGGTCCACGATGTTCCCTTTTGTTTTGTGTGCTCTATTATGCACTTGGCCATATATGATTTGATTTGTAGGGAGCGTATGGATGCATCCTATGTACTTTGTTCAGTTCAGTTTTAGTGCATGGCTTAGTGTGATGCCAACACCCCATTGCACTTTTGTTTCAGTACATGTAGAGATTGCAAATCCCTTGTACAACATGCTATGGTATATATGATTATTTAGTCTAAGCGTGTGGCATGCTTTAGACTTTTGTTTCGAGCTCGTGGGGCATTTCCTTATGTTTCGTTTGGCTGCCTATTTAGTTTAGATACCTATTTTGTTTGGCTACCTATTTCGTTTGGATACCTATTTCGCTTGGCTATCTATTTCGTTGGGCTACCTATTTCGTTTGGCTACCTATTTCATTTGTCTACTTATGTTGTTTGGCTACTTATTTCGTTCACCTCTTATGATATGAGATCTTTGTTACCCAGGTTATGGTGATTCTATTTCGTTTACTTATGCATACTTGATCTATATGTTTTTTTTATATCTGTTCACTGAGTTTTTTTAGCTCAGCCGCATTTCTTTTCCTCACGGCATGTAACCAAGGAAAGTTTGGATACGAGTGAAGAGTGCATATGAGCTCATATTGGACCATTTTGATGGACTAGCACACCACATCTACACTATAAGTTGTTTAGAAGTTGGGTTTTGAATCCGTTGCCATCATAAAAGACCTTTATGTTATATATTTTGTATTTACTTAATAGTTGGTGAAATTATGTCAACCCATTTTATTAGTAAAGTCTTCCACTTGCATACGTTTTGGTTATGTAAGTGTGACATTCAGCCCCTTTATGGAGCGGGGTGTTACAATAACATTAAAACTTACTTGATACGAGAGATGAGATCACCATGAACGAAGAACACAGGTAGGATGGAGATCTTCTACTTAATCTTATTTTCTTAGTGATGGATCATAATGTTTTGTAGTTGTTTCTATGAAGGTGAAATAATCCTCTATTTATAAGAGATGTCAAGCAAGGATCAACTCCTAATTTAGGTATGATTATGTAATCATTATCATAATTCATTACCTAGACATTATCTTTTAAGGAAATTGAATCTCCCATCAAGATACAATATCCTACAGAGTTTTATTATGGTAACTAATATTAAATTTTAATTACTCTTATATTACCCATTTATAAATCACAATATATAATGTACAAATATACAATTGCATTAAAATAAGTTATGACACAATTACAGAGGACCATAACCATTACCGAAATAGGATATTTGCAACAAAATTTTTGGTATTTTCGTAAAATTTTAACGATAATCCTTAAGTTTTATATTTCAAGTCCACCGAAACTGCTGTACACCACCACCAATTTTAAGCGGAGTGTGAAGTTCTGTACATGAAACAAATTTGATTAAATAAACCCTCATGATGCTAATTTTTTGATACGCAGAATAAAACTTTTGAAGAAAAATCAATAGAGAAATTGACCTCTATAAGAATGAGCTTTCCAATCAAAGATCACGCAATGACAAGTACAGTTCATGGGCTTAAGTCCAAATTCTTTGTCATCAAATCTGAATAAAAGAAAACATAAAACAATGTCCCATACTCAATAATTAAAATAAATCAGTTAAGGCAAACTTTGAAACGTACATCAAGTAGAAACTGTAGGGGGAGGGCGTACTTGGTAGTGATGTTGTGGGAAGTTTGGTGTGGTAACGAGATTGTGTTGATGGCAGCGGTCGATGGGTTTGAAATGTAAAACTTAACGGATGATCGTTAAATATTTAACGAAAATACATAAATTGGCAAAAAAAAATAAGCTGGACGCCTTTTTATGCAGAAAAAAAATGCAATACCTTAATTGGAAATGACTCTTAAATTAAGTATCTTTTTGTGTCATTTGCCCGAGAAAAAATATACTAGTTTACGTTAGACTGAAAGTGTCAACTTATCACATAAGCTCAATATAAAATATATAAATGAGGTATGATCATGTGGTGGGCCTTGCAGATATGCCCTCCTCTAAATAGAATCACAGAATAGTCAAACAAGCAACATATCATATTGTTGATAACAAAGATATATGGGGTCAAATGTGTCAGATCTAAGGTATTCTTTTTTACGGCATATAATTTTTAAATCTGGTTATATGAAAAGGATTTTTCTAACATATGCCTCAGGGGCACATGATAAGGCGGGGACAGAAGGTTGTGTGTCACAGTCTGATTGGTCAGCAAATGATTGTGAAGCCTGATAATGATTAATAATAATGATTGCTAGCCAATCAGACTGTGACACACAGTCTCTGTCCCCACCTTATCATGTGCCCTAAGGGCACATATTAGAAAAACCCATATGAAAAAGGGTTTTTCTAACATGTGCCCCAGGGGCACATGTTAAGATGGGTGTCACAGCCTCATTGATCAGCAGTTATTGTTATTAATCATTATTAGGCCTCACAAATAACTGCTGGCCAATCAGGCTGTGACACACAGACTGATATCCCCACCTTAACATGTGCCCCTGGGGCACATGTTAGAAAAACCCTATGAAAAATTAATAAAACCTACTATACAATCCCAAAAGATATACATGTATGGGTCTTCTCGATCCCCTTCCTACGTAATATAAATGGGGGGTCACGGACAATGACGATTTATTTTCCTTAAAACAAGTATCTATGTATATTATAGCTTTAATTAAAGATGTGATAAGAATCTAAGTTTCGAAAATATGTGTTTAAACCTTGCTTTAAAAGAAAAAACCAAATGGGGTAAGTTCGTTTAATTTGGTAGACTCTCATTACATGGTATCAGCCATACCGATCCACATCTAAACCCTAAAACAGCCGCTATCTAAAAATCCCTAATAATCACGTGTGATCTTTTGGTAATCGTGCACATGTCACGATCGTTCGGTATTGATTGTGTTGGTGATCATGCTTGGTCAACAATCCACTCGTCAAGTAGTGTTTTGTTTTCTCTGTTACCGTTCCTATCCAATCATTATTTAATTTCTCACTCGTCAATATCATAATATACCCCATCTTAACATATGTGGAAAGGACTGATACATTTCGACAAATGGGGAAAGTTGAACCCTCGTTATATTGGACCTTTTAAGATCCTCGCCAAAGTTGGAACGGTTGCATATCAACTTGAGTTACCCGAGCAACTAAGCCGTGTTCATAGTACCTTTCACGTCTCAAACCTTAAGAAGTGCTTATTCGACGAACCGCTCGCTATTCCGTTGGACGAAATCCACGTCGACGACAAGCTCAATTTCATTGAAGAACCGATTGAAATTATGGACCGCGAAGTTAAACTTTTGAAGCAAAGTCACATTCCAATCGTGAAGTTCCGTTGGAATTCAAGAAGAGGTCCCGAGTATACTTGGGAGCGCGAAGACCAAATGCAGAAAAAGTACCCTCGTCATTTCGCTAAACCTGAATCCGCGTCTCAAGCTACGTCCTAAGCTTTGAGGACAAAGCTCTTTTAAAGGGGAAAGGATGTCACATCCCGTAAATTTCAGGTCAACATTTTAAACATTTCCGATTATTAACTTTGACTTTTACATGTTAAGTTTGAATCTGACAGTTTACCGGGAAGTTAAACCGCGTAAATCTGAAAAACATCATCGGGTGAGTCCCGGCATCAGTTATTAAATAAATTTAGGCCTTATATGAGATATTTTAACTTTTTCTAAGTGTTTCATGATTTTTAATCACTTCCGATATTAATTTTAGGGTTTTATCTTTTAAATTGCGTTTTTCACGTTTTTGACCAAACGAAACCCCGGAAACCCGCAATCTTTTCTTGTAAACTCGATTTATCATCCGTCAAGCATTGTAATGCTAAAAAATTTTGTTCACCTCCCTTGCTTGTCATTTTGGACGCTTAAGTTCAACCAAATGCAACCATAAGTCTTGAAATTAATTCATGAAGCATCTTTTGGATTTCCCATGCATGTGATCATGTAAGCATAAGATAGTGACTTATGAGGGAGTCACTCTCATGCATTCTTCACTAGTTTGACCTTCCCATGTGACACTTACATGTATGTAAGGATTCTACTTGTACATTTGACCTCAACATGACCAACTTATGCATCTATAGTGAACCATGATTTAAAATTTGAACCCATTTGGGTCCTTGTTACTAGTTTTGGCCGAAACCACAAAGGCACACCCCTTTGGTGTGTGTTAGCCACTTGATGCTTCCAACCAAGTCATAAAACCCTAGTTCACTCCTATAAATACATCTCATATCACACACTTAAGGTTATCATTCCCATTTCAAAGCCACCAACATTTTCTTTCTCTCATCCCTTCTTGCTAACTCACGGCTCAAAACCCCTCACTAGGGTTTGAGTTTCCTTTGATTTCTTACAAGATCCAATCATTTCAAGTTTATTTCCAAGGTTATCTAAGTTATATCCAAGTGTTGTTTGGTTGATTTCCAAGGGTTTTCTCAAGGTTATAAAATTAGGGTTTCTAATTTTATAAGTGGGTTTTATAGATCAAGTCATTTTGGATATAGATCTTGTGATTCTCTACTTGTGTTTTCGTTCTTGTAAGCATTCTTGACCCATCTTTTGTTTCATTTCTTTTATTCTTATGAATATTGTTCAAGTTTAAGAGTCCATGTGTTTGTGTTACTTTTATCAAAAGAAATGATAAAAATATCTTGTCAACTTTTATAAAAATAGAAGTATTATGTTTGTTGTTTTATAAGCTATGGTGAGATGAGTTGAAAAGTGGGTTGCAACAATAGATATGATGAGGTTAGGATAGATTAAGAGTGGTTGTGTTGGTTAGTTTTGGCGAAAAAGAAGTTAGGTTGGACTAGACACTATGACGGTCTTATGGTTGAGGCTATGGTTAAGTTTATGGTACATTTTTGAAAATATGAGTTGCTGATTGAAAATGTAAATGAGGTTGTAGGACACTTAAAAATGTTTTAAATAGTCGAAAAAGTAGTTTTTGGATAGCTCGTTTCGTATAGATAGATTTTCGTATATTAAACACTAAAAACGGACTTTAAACGGCCAAGTTATGGCGAAATGAGTTTTGAAACACTTTTTGGAAAAACAAATAATGTAGTTGCTGATTGGATTAACAAATAAGGTTTACGGACACTTTCGGGCTTATTTGAGCTTTTAAAACCTTAGCGAAACATATAGAAACCTTAGGATATTAATTAGAAACTTTAAAAATATCATGAACATATTTATGTGATGTCGAGACTAACAAAAATGTAGGATTTCTAAAAATGAAATATTTTAGCACATATTAGTTAAGTGAACATATGAGTTAAGCGTTTAGGTCGAGATAGTGCGTTTAGGAAATATGGATATATCACTTTATAGGGGACGGTATTAATGTCCCGAAACTAAAAACTTACCCAAAATAGAAAGTTACTAAAGATGACAATTTTCTGATAAACGTCAAAACTTAACGAAAAACTCTATCATTTTTATTTAGTCATACTTTATTAAATGAACTAAAGCACAAACACACATGTATGTCTTTTCTCTTGAAAGCGTATCGTTCAAGTTTCGGTTGTCTTTCGTTTTCCTAAGACGTGTCGTTTATTTAGGTCGCGTGTAGGATCCTTCGGCTTTATTTCTTCTTTGTTGATTATCGATTCACCACTTGCTTAAGGTGAGTTCATAGCCCCACGTTTTTACCGATTTACAAATGCGTTATACTTTGGGGTGAGAAACATTGTTTGCTTTTAAAATTGGACACAAGTTCTTAACGCGAGTTTTACATGTTTATGTGTTGCCTAAGTTTGCTTACAAACCATTATTGCCCGAACTATCATGAACCGTTAGTCACCTATGGCCAATTGGATTGGTTAAGTTAGCGCGAATGAGTAAATAGATCTATTGGGACTAATTACCCCTATCTGGTTTGGTTCTAAATTCGCTGCGAATAAACAGATATATGTCATGTCGATTGTGCGTTGTGGTGGTCTTTGGTTTGGGACACCAGTTAGGGCAGGAATACTTTGTGGCATGATACGATATGCCCTGTTGTTATTAGCATCGGTGTCATGAGCTTAGCGTAACAGTAAATACTTTTTATGTGATGCTGTATCTGTTATAATAGCCGCATATGTTTTGAAATCTTGTGGTCCACTCTTGTACTTACTTAAACCTATGAATTCACCAACATTATGTTGACGTTTTAAACATGTTTTCTCAGCTGCTTAGCTTGGCTTGATTCTTGATGCTAAATGGAGTCTATGTGCTATGTGACTTCGCCGATTTCAAGACTTATCTATTTACTCGTTGTCATTGTCAAAGTTTGTTATGCTTCCGCTACATTTAACTTTCATATGATCGGTTGTAAAACTTAAATTAATTTTCTTTATGCAACGAGTACAACTATTTTTCAAATGTCCATGATTAGTGGTCGTTCTTTATTGCTTTGTGTTCGGATTGTTATGACGTCACGGCCTCGGACACGTATTCCGTCCAGGCCCTGTCCGGGGGTGTGACATACAGATTATGTTAATTATCTCGTTGAAAAAATTATGCCTCCAAATTGGACACCTGAAAAAAGAAGAAGATTTTTCTCTCAAGTGAAGAATTATTTTTAGGATGAAGCGTACGCATTCAAGCTATGCCCGAACAATATAATGAGATGATGTGTTGCTGGAAATGAATTTTTTGAAATTTTGGCACATTGTCATTCTGGACCAACTGGGGGTCATCATAGTGCGTCGGTGACTGGAAGGAAAGTTTATGAATCTGGATTCTTCTGGCCTAGTATCTTTAAAGATGCCAAAGATTACGTGATGAGATGTGATGCATGTCAAAGATCAGGAAACATATCATCAAGAAGTGAGATGCCTTAGAACAATATTCAGGTATGGGGGCTAGACTTTATGGGACCCTTTCCTAACTCGAAGGGTAATAAATACATCTTAGTAGCGGTTGATTACGTATCAAAGTAGGTCGAAGCTCAAGCACTTCCTACGAACGACGCTCCCATTGTGATTAAATTTTAAGAAGGCTATTTGCAAGGTTTGGAGTTCCTAAAGCGTTAATTAGTGATTGGGGACACATTTTTATAACTCTCAATTAGAAAAATCCTTACAGAAGTACGAAGTGACCATAAGTTGTCAACATCGTATGACCCTCAAACTAATGGGCAGACTGAAATGACCAACAGAGCTATTAAACGTATTCTATAGAGATTAGTTGGATATAACCCGAAGAATTGGTCTGAAAAATTAGATGATGCATTATGGGCATTCAGAACCGCCTACAAAACACCCACAGGATGTACCCCCTTTAGATTGGTTTATGGAAAAGCTTGTCATTTGCCTGTGGAGATCAAACATAAAGTATATTGGGCGTTAAAATAATGTAATATGAATCTCACAGCAGCAGCAAAAAACCGTTTCATGGAACTCAACGAATTAATAGAATTAAGAGATGGTGCATACGAGAACACCCGGATCTACAAGGAAAGAACTAAGAGATGGCATGACTCTAGGCTTCGGGGAGATAAAATTTCAAAGTTGGGGACAAGGTATTGCTATTTAACTCCAGATTTAAAATGCATCCGGGTAAGCTCAAATCAAGATGGTACGGGCCAAATGTGGTAAAAACCGTGTATCCATATAGAACCATAGAGATCATCGATAGAAACGGAATCTGCTTCAAATTTAACGGACAAAGGTTAAAAAAAATACCACGATGAACATACTGATGCAGAAGATAATTAAGTGGTGGTATTCGAACAGGATACAACGTAAAGAAGCTGAAGAAAAGTCTAACTTAAAGACTTCGCAGTAAACAAAAGTGCTTCCCGAGAGACAACCCGGAATGTTATTTATTTTTATCGAGTCTGTCTTCCTAGACACCAACACGGCGTATCCGATCTATACCATACGGCGTATTGATTGTCTAGAAGTTATTAGTCTTTACTTTTTATGCATTTAAAAAAAAATTATTGTCAGTTCTGGCAATACGGCATATTCATGCACATGATACGGCGTATTCACCAGACTGACTTGTATTTAGTTTGTTTAGTTTATGTTAAATTAACCGTAGGTACCAAAAATAGGAATACACGTTTTTCCTATTATTTGCACAGGACCTCAATGAAAGAAAAGAAATCGACGAGTTGGTTGAAGTATTTACAAGTCTGGAGGTGTTGGAGTCTTGAAACTTCAAGGCGGCTATTCAATACAAATTATTGCTCAATAAACTCAACATGGAGAATCTACCGAGCAAATATCAGGGGAGTTTCTCATTCTAATTCTTTTTAATTCTTGTATTTAATGTTTTATCTATACAACGAGGACGTTGTATAATTCAAGTAGGGTACGGGAATTAGAATGTCTACTTGTCCTATTTTTCACAATTAAAATGCTTAAATTATGCTCAAATTTAAAAAAATTTCAAGCATACTTTTATGAAATGACTTGTTACATAACCTGAACACAATAACCCTTATTAGATATTGTGAGGATTTAGCCTTATCCGTTTCTAAATGTTTACCCAAATTCCACAAAGATATGAATGTGTCGGTGATGTTGTAGACTTTAAAACTTGGCTTGGTATATCTATTCAAGACCACAGTGATGAGTACCATGGATTTAGATAGAGTAACTTGTTTAAATTGGTATTTTTTTAGGATTACACCCAAAAAGCCTATACATGTTGTTTATTAACTAACTACACTGGTTAGTTAAACCTCCGTATAAACCCTTTGTTAACTCTCACTATAAGAGTAAGATACCCCTAGAAAAACCCGTAGAGCCAATCCTTTAGGAATAACACCAACTATCTATTTCGTGACACCTTTACACCTTAGCCTACCCTGCTAGATTAAGTCCATTTACAGTTGCTAGTTCCTTAAAGTGTAAAGTATATATTTCTCGAGTCTTGTGTCAATTTTCTATCTTTGGTACGGTTGGGAAGAAATTTTCACATTGTAAATGAGAATGTATAAAGTAATCAAAACTCATGTATTTTTACTACCATCACAATTATTGGTACGTCTGAAGAATGGAGAATTATCGAAGGAATTATCCTGAGTTATTATAATCGTGAAGATGGTGAAATTATATCGAGTTTCGTAGTTAGTATTATTAAAAAAACAAAAAAAACTAGAAAAATCGCAACAAAAAAGAGAAGGAAAGTTTGGAGATAATCGTTTCGCAAAAGCTTAGACCGAAAGAATTATATGAAGGATCGATTATTCGTTGATACGTCTATAAGTCATCGATGGAAAGTTTTGTATAAAGTGGTAGATATCGCCACTTATCTTTTAAAGTATGTAAAGAATGGGATGATTAGGAAGTTGACCGTTACGGGAACGCCAACTTTGGTTGTTGTTTTTGATCTGTGATTAAGACGTTTGTAAATAGTTGTATCTTTATCATGGTAAACGGTCGGTAAAAAGTGTCTAGCAACTTGTATCTTATACTTAGTCTATTTGTTTCATATTTTATTAACAACAATGTTGGATTTTTGGATATCATCACAACAATCGAAATGTTATGAATTTATCTAATGCTAAGATATAGAAACAAAGAAAATGCAACTACTCCTCTAGAGAGAGAAGTATGTGTGTAAAAAATGACTAACCACCCCTTCCAACATAGGAAGAGTCTTTCTATAGTGAATGAACAAAACCGGCCTAAAAGGCTTGGTAGTGGGCCTACACATAGGCTTTAATACCCCAGTGTCCTGACCCCAATAGACCGTATGTCATATACGATTAAGGATTAACTACGACTACAAAAAACTGTTAAAATACACGTGGTGTCCGAGTTGTTTTTCTAATATCTAACATCTCCCCCTAAGGTGGGAGGTCACCCAAGAAGAATACTAACTTAAGCTCAACAACTTCTGATTGATTGTATATCACTCGTGAAGTCTTTTGATTCTTATCATCATGATACCTTTGTACTCTTGATGTAGTGATCTTTGATCTTTAATCTTGAGCTTGTTCCTTAACTCGACTTGTGTGTGATCTTGAGCTTCTTTGAGATCATTAGCCAAAAGTGATCTCTAATCCATCTTGTAGTCTTTCACCATCTTGTGCTTGTGACATCTGGACCGATATGCTCATACCTTTCTTGATCTTGAAAACTTGATTATTCTTTGATCTTGAGGTTCTTTTAACTTTAATACTTGATCACTTCAAGAAGATGTTGATATTAGAGTTGCGGAAGCTTTGAAACATATACTTGAGCTTTCATGATGTCTTTGGATTTGTCAAACGAGTATCAGCATGCGGTTATGAAATTGACTCTATTGGAACGAGGTATCTCCATCTCTATCTTTACTTGAACTTGTAATAAAAAGGTTTAGAAAAAAAAGCTTGTTGACGAAATATGGCTTTGTCATTCACCCGAGTTTGGTTGATTAAACCTCTGGAATCCGAGAGGACCGACCTTAATTAGTATGATTCAAGCTTAAGATGATTCTCCCTGACCGATTTCCCAGTATAAGTTGTTGGATCTTCTAATTTGTATAGCATCAGAATTCACCATACTTTGCCATGTTCCTTATCGAACGTCTCAAAGCAGACAACACAATAAGAGTGAATCGGTTAGTTACTATCTTACAGATTAAAGAGGAAAATTGATTTGAAAATCAATCGACGTGTCACTTGAGAAAGTGTTTTTGTAACACATTGAGAGTTTTAAGCTTTTATCAAAATTCATTAACCGTTAATTCATAAACTGGACCGAATTGATATCCAGTGTCATAAGTTTGATCCATTAAGGATCTCACAAGTCACCTACCAAGAGCTTGTTTGATGTTGGCTCAAGCAGGATTTCCATGTTCATATTGAATATTAAAGTATCACTCAGATGCTCTGGCAATAATATAAGGATAATGTGTAGGACTCTTATGATAATTCTTGTTTTCACAGTGTGTGAACGACAAGTAAATTGGAATAGTGTCCTAATGATATTAATTTATGATCTCTTGGCTCTAGACTCGATTGTGCGTTTTGGTTTTAGTGATCGGAGGCTGAAGCGGATTGCCACCTTTTCAATATCAACTAACTTGGAGTGAGAAAATCAATAGATTAATTTGTTAGTATCCTGTAAAATGAAACAAAAATCTTTTGAGAGATTCTAAGTGGCTAGGGAGGGTTGTGCATTGCATCACTGGGTCCATGATGTCAGTTTTCAATGTCAGCAATCATCATTGTGATTCTGACAGTAGATGTATTGACCCGGTTTCTGCCTAAGTGTATGGAGGGCTTTTTCTTTTCACCCTTTATCCTTATAATTATTTTTAATTCTTCAACCCCTTCAGTGCTTACCGAGACTTCATGACTATACATGTTTGGGATTATTCAGTACTAGCTCCATCTCAGTCGGCACTATTCCTTTATCTTACTTTTTCTCCTTTTTTGTATCGTAACCTAAGGACTTTTCTATCACTAACTAAGTATGATTTTTTCCCCTAGGTAGATCCCTCCATCTGGCTGGATCATGGGAACGAATACCTAACCTTACCAACCTTATAATCTCCCGAAAAAAGTTAAATACATGTCGGTCCTTTTTGGGTACTGTTCACCGCCATAAAACCAATATGAAAAACTCAATCAGGTACTTGTGATATAAATATCAAAGCATTTAGTACCTTGAATTGTTTTTGATTTTTCAAATAATGCTCCCCTCAACATGTTTCACAATAACGAAAATGTTTAGCACAAAGAAAATGGAGTAATACACATGAGTCCACATAATCAACATTTGTTTTTACAGTTTTTTCATATTCAAATCACATTTTTCTCCCTATCAAAAATTTCAAACCCATGATTTATTTTGGATATAAAATTATTCAAATGATGTTAGAAAACTAAGATAAAAATGTGCTGATTATTCCCAAGCCGAATAGGGAACATATTAAAGCTCCCCTTTAATCTATGAGGGTATGTGTGAGTGTCAAGTATAAAAATTTAAAAAGATTTTGAGTTTAACTAAAAACTCATGAAAAACTTTATACATTGACACTTAACACCTAAAGATACAATACATACTTATAATAATGTACAAGATATATATTATACAAAATAAGATGATATTGACCTGAGTATCGGAATGATGAAGTCATTCAGTTCTCTGGATAAGTCTATAGTCAACATCTCTTAACCTTCCACTCACAAAGCTTTCAAGGCTCCTAAAAATTCTCCTAATCTTAAGCCTTCTCTTGATCACCCACATGAACTCTTTACTTATCCTTTTATCATCCTTATACCATATTCTCTTTTCCATTCCTGGATTGTACTTGAACAGCCTAAAGTCTTTAACCATATGATCTAGCTTTTCCAGAATTCTTGTCAACGTGCCATCACTGAGCTTGTGCACCTCAGCCTCTCGCATCATCTTCTTCTGATCATTTCTATCTCTGTAGATTACCGCCCTAGGCTTGCTGACAATGGTGTAATCTTCTTTGAATAGAAAGTTAGATGCATCCTAATTCGGTTAAGTAAGATTGAGCTTTGTTTGATAACTCTCAATCTCAAGCTGCAAATCTTCCACACATTTTCTAATGACGATGTTCCTTTTCCATAGGTTGACTGCGCTGAAGAGATGACCTTTGTTAGCACCAGATAAGTGGTTGAGGTTTCCTTAAAGATGAAGCAGGTACAGATCTTCAAAGTCATTCGGATGCAGATTTTTGAAGTCAGCTTCCGAGATCTTGTACTCTTTGTAGTCAGCTATGCGAAGAACAATCTCTTTCAAGAATGTATAACCGTATCTTTCATAGGTCTGGAGACTGACAACATTGAGAATCCGCATGTGAGATCTGACTGTATGATGATCAGAGGGTGTACTGTGTCTTGTGATGTAGAATTCCTTGTGTTTAAACCATCAGTGTGAGATACCAAAGCCTGCACTAACATCGTATTCCTGTTCACTTTCAATCCACAGTGAAGGTACGAGTTCTTCTAGCCCAAAGTTTAGATAGCTAGCTGTTGTCAGCTTGGATATGGACAGAGCATTCCTTCTTTCTTTGCTGCTTGAACAACAAGATTATTCCGAGATCCTTATGAAGAAGAATGGTGGTGAATGGTTTTACCTGACCAGTGTAGAACTTCTAAAAGTAAAGGTTTGCTCACGTCAGGTACAACCCGGTGATCCTTCGGGTTAACCAAATCAATATGATCTGTAAGCAGCAGGTGACACTCTTCCATCTGATATTGGAGGGAAATGTTATTCGAGTGAAATGCTCTGACTACCTTATAAGCTGGACCTTCTAAATCTGCTTTGTTGAGCTTCGACTTCCCAATCTGTCGGCAATACCATTTGATGAATGAGCCCATATCACCAGTTTTCTAAAGTAGCTTGTTTTCTTCAGGGTCTTTATACGATGTAGCAAAGGCATTGGCCCAGTTGTTCTCAGGTTCAAGTAAACCATTCGAAGGAATGACCCAGTCTGGTTCTTGAGTTTCTGGTCTGTCTTCCTCAGGAATAGGCTTCAACTAGTCTGGTCTGGTCTTGATCTTTGGAAGATGGGCAACACATGTATCCTCTGAGTCTGAGATATGCTCAACATCTAGTATAGGAATGTCATCAGCTGGCTGTTCAGATTGAGGGGTAGTCTTTTGCTAGGAGGAGCTAGAGGGAGCTTTTCTTGTGTCAGACTTTCATCCCATGCTAAGGGATTCTGAGCAGAGTTGTTTTTAAAACCCTAAAATCATCCAGAGTCCTGTTTCTTCTTTTTTACTTTGTTCAGACTCTTTTATAGGAGGGAGGGATAGAGCTCTTGATCATCTTACATCTGATCCAGATCGGACGTACATGACTTGAACCTTTTGGCTACAAGAAACTCGTCCCTTTTGCCATGCTCCAAAGAGGCCTCCAAAGCTTCATAGAGAGCAACATGTTCAGGTTGAGATCTGTAGGAACCACTTCAAAACATCTAATCATGAAGAATTTTTTCATGTCAGCTTCGGACATGTCTCTAAAGCGTTCTCTAAGTGGAGCTTGAAGTGCTATTCGGATAACCTCTCTGACAGCTTCATTGATAGTTTGATCGATCTTATGAGGCAGATCCTGAAGCTCCAATGTGAAGACCCTAGATGAAAGACCTTGATCAGTTTTGTCCTAAATCTTGTGAATCTTATCAAAGTTAGCACATACTTGTTCCAGTACCGAGACCCGAGAGGCTAGATAAGGATTTGAAGAGCTTTGTTGTTGTGGAAGTGGTTGCAATGAAAGGGTTGTTGTTGTTGTTGCGGTTGTAGCTGTAAAGGTCGGTGCTTGTATAGGAGAATATATTAGTTTTGGTGTTGAGAGATCGACGACTGGTGTGGACAGTGGTGGGACGAGATATGCATGAAGAATAGGAACAGTGACCATTTGATTTGACTTTGTTTCCGAAATTTGTTGTTTTTCCTGGATCCTCTTTCGTTGGTTTGTCATTAATGAACTGATCACTGAAGGTAAAATTATCCTCCAGATTCTTCATTGATGAAAGAGTTTCTGATGAGCTTAGAGGATTCTCTAAGTGGACATGTTCCTCAGTTGTATGCTTCAAGCTTTCATGAACTCTTGGGTAGACTGTAGCAATGAAGTCGTCATGCATGGGCTCAGGGTTTGGTCCAGTAAGAGCCATATGACTTTGTCTAGGGTTTGGTCCAGCCTGGTCTTCTTCTATGAGAACACGTTCCAATGGTGGTCGAGACTCGGGTGTTTTACCAGGGTTTGATCCAACCTGGCCTTCATCAATTTCAACAATCTTTTCCTCTAGATCTACCTTGTCAGCCACATCTTCTCATTGTTCTTCACTAATATTCAGTATCTCAGTATCACCTTCACTGTTTGTCTTATCCGTATCAGCACCTGTTTCTGCATCTGTAGGAGATGGAGTATCACATACAATATTAGTAGATGTATCATCCTCAGGTTGTGTAGAGGGCCCAATAGATGCTTCCTCAGTCACTAGGATTCACCTCTAAAAAATGTAATGATCTGTGGTGCTATTCTTCTTAGTTGTTTGCAGTTCTAACAGTGATTGAGCCACCTGTTCATCTAAAGCAATGCTTTTCCATTTACCTTTAATAATAAGGAGTTTTTGAGTGATACCCGTGGTAGGTACACAAAAAGCTACTCCACCTACGGGTGGTTTAAAGGATTCCAGGCTCATTTGAATACCTCGTTGTAAGAAGAAATAATCAACCTTGTTCGACCAGAGGTTCAGGTTTAGTTTGAGGTGAGCTTGTACCATCATCAGGTTCATCCACAAGGCTGGAAGAACTCTTCATGTATGAACTTTCTGACTATTTTACCTTGCTGGCCTTTTGTAAGGTTATTAATGCATTGGTTGATTTCTCTATTATAGGGCATTGGCTGTTAGCAGGTGCAGGTTAAGATTGCTTAGAGGACACTGGATTATTTGCTTAGCAGTTGCAGGCTTCTTAGGCTAATCGGTTTTAGATGCCGACTTCTTCTTTCCTCCCTCTTCAGCTACAATTTGACGATCATGCTTTGCAACCATTTCTAAGTAAGTGTTGTAGTAAGATGCATTCCTAATGTTATCCGTGATTAGCTCCTTAGGAATTTACATTCCAAAGACTTCATCTTCTTCGCCTTTGGGACAAACTTGAGATTTCCAAGACGATGATCATCTTTTTCCATGTTAAACGGAGACCCAGACCTTTGGTTAATGTTGTGTTTTCTCCCCAAATAGCAGATGATTAGCTTTGTAAACCGACAATAAGGAATAACATGAGGTTAATCTCTGTCTCTTCTAACATGACCCAGATTGGCCTTATCAGCGAGAAAAGTCTGGATAGCTTGTATAAATACTTCCCACACGAGTTCAGCATAGTCAACCTTTGTACGGGTAATAATACCCCAAAGCATCTGAAGAACTGGATATCTGGGCCTATCATACCCATAAGTCTTGCCTGTGAGACATTGGTTGATCATCGACAATATTGCTCTCCAAGGCTGATATAGGTTATTCACAGCCATTCTTGATACAAAGTGAAGTTCCTTTGTATAGCCTATCTCATTCACAAAGTCCATGATTGCATTACCCGAAGGAGGTGACTCAAACTGATGAGCTTGATCAATGGGTATTATCTCTAAAACGGTAAACCCCATTCTTTGCCTCCTGTGTAAGGGTATCCAAAATTGTTGAATGTAGATAGCTAGAACAGAAGCTGAGGCAGTGAATGCTCTAAAGAAGTTTATGTTTTGCAGTCGATCCATAAAGATCTGAAAGATTGGGTTCCTTTGCTTCTTTTGAAGATCCAAGACATAGTTACTCTTTCCAATAGGCACCCATGCACCAAATGGTAGTATCCGATCGTCCAATCTTGTGGGAGCAGGAGCGGGAACGTTCTCATTAGCCATGTTATCTGCACAAGAATATCAACAAAGATAGGCAGAGATAACATATATTTGATGTTAGATGAGAATATCATTCATGATGTTTAACATGCTTTGTTTCTTTAAGGTGTGATTAAATCAAGTATGAAGGAATATTTCACATTGAGTCAACAGTCATTGACTTGGGTCAAATCAGAAGTCAACATAAGTTATCATTGGTCAAAGGTCCAGAAGATATCCGTTGAACTCAATCACAAGTTAACAAGGCCTGGATGGAAGTTAACTGGGTAATTGGGCCTTTGGATTGGGCCTTAAGAGGGTATTAGGATTAATGAGCCAAAACATTGGAATTTTGGCCCAAATCGCTACCCACTTGACACCAAATCGCTACGAGGCATTGGCAGACAAACCGCTATGTAGGAGTTTGATCAAACCGCTATGAAGTGGTTTGATCAAACCGCTATAAGGTGGAGCTGCCAAACTGCTATGCGAAAAAATTAATAAATTAATGAAAAATATTAATTTTAATTTTATCAAAACCGCTAAGACCAAATCGCTATGAATATAATAATCAGATTACTCAAACCGCTACCAAATAATAAAAATTTGAAATAGCGGTTTGAATATTTTAATAATAAATAAAATCTTCATAAAACCGCTACCTCGTAACGGTTTGCCTTCATACATTAAAATATTCAATAATAATCAAACCGCTATCTGGCACATCATGCAAACCGCAATCTAGAAATTCTAGCAAACAGGTACCTAGCAACTCATGTCAATCCTCTATCAAGAACATGGCAAACCGCCATGAAGAAAGCTAAACTTAAGTTTAATTTTCAATCATTTTGGCTATTCAAAACTCAATTCCAGGCATGCTAGATCTTCCTAATCTTTCAGCAATCAATTTTAACTACCTAAAATTTTGACATTACATCATAATTGAGCCCTACACCATCATTTTAAGCAAAGAATACCATTTTAAGACATATGGGGGGCATGCATACTTTCTTTGCTACACTAGAAGGACATTATACCAACATATAAACGCACACAAACTGATTTCAACAACAAGCAACACGCTGTTGATTTTTTAAAAGTCAAACCATACACGAAAATCAACAGATTAGGCAATGTATTGAAAGAGGAACTCAACTAAGCATCAAACTTTCACTATTTAGTCCTAAACATCAAATCCTAGTAACAAAATCACAATTCCAAACACTCTATGGCATTTCGATTAAGAACGAACCTAGACTAGATCATAGCATCAAAATGTGATTGATCTATCCTAATCAAGGAATGATCGAGTGTTCTATACCCCTATACGCATGTATCCCAATCACTAATTAGCAGATACAAACACCAATTAAAAATTCGATTAAAACCTAGGTCGAACCTAGAGATTAAGCCTATTCTAATGAGTTTGAAGATGATTCCTCTTAGATATAGTGACAACTAAGTGTGAATAACAAAGATTAATGATTACATACGCACAAAAATCATGAGAAATCAAGGATTGAAGGTTGGTGATCAGGTAGCGGTTTGCGAGGATGAGTGTGTGTGTTTGTTTAAGTTTGACTAAAAAATGACGGTTTGACCAAAGAACCAAACTGCTACCTATTTATACTATGGGTTTCGGTATTGGCAGAATTGGTCCCTAGGGTTTCTACTTCCTTTTATTTTTGGCTTAAAGGTATTCTAAGGTTTAATAAGTTTAAAGGATAGCAGATTTAGTCTTTGTAGTTAATAAGATCTAGAAAACAAATAGCAAATTGAACACAAGTCCCTAAACTTTCTAACTAACGACAATTTTGGCCCTTTGAGTTAAAATTAATTAACTCCCCCTCAAATTATAACCCCGTATAATTACAAAAACCTTTTCCATTATTTGTGTGATGTTTTTAGAAACCCGTTTGATGCAATAAACTTGAAATCACTCTCCCCCACAAACAATGACCCGTATTTTATTGAAAGAGTTGTAGTCGTTGTTTGAGTTGAAAAGTTTATTGTGAAAGCCCGAACGGATTAATTTTCAACAAACACTTTTTCCACCATGATTAACACAGATAATTTTGAAGAATCAATTAAGAAAAAATTATTTGGTTATAAAAAGGAAGACTTCTCTTCCGAATAAGAAATAACGCACTGAAACGTACATTATTTCTTGGATGCATGGATATTAAGTAATCCATACCCGGGCAAAATTAATTACCCGTTGCTAGGAACAGCTGTCTTTTTGACGACGTGCTTTCCTCTATTTGAAAAGCGGGCTGCAGTCTGAAATAACGGCAAACCAAGAAGATATGTTTTAAAAAGGTTTCAATTTCTGCTCGAACCTTATTTAAAGACCCGTGTCATTATTGAACGGCATTTCTAGGTCCGTAAATATTATTGTTTTTCAGAAGACATGTCTTGAAAACTATTTTTGGTATTTTGTATTTTTTGATTTTTATGATTTTTGTAGGTTTTATATTTTTATATTTTTCTTTTTGTTTTTTAAATATATACATAGGATACAGGAAGACCATCTTTTACTTATCCTCCCCGTCTTGAAGACGTTTAAGGGTTTTCGAGGACATACTTTTCATTCCAAGTCGCGAGAGTAGAAATTCGAACCGCTCTCTTGGCAATGCTTTAGTGAATATGTCTGCAAGCTGATAATCCATTGTCACAAAGTAAAGTTCAACCATGCCATTCTCGACTTGCTCTCTTATGAAATGGTGGCGTATGTCGATGTGCTTTGACCAGGAGTGCTGGACATTATTGTAGCAGAGGGAGATTGCACTTTTGTTGTCAAAATACAAACGTATATTATTGAATGCAAAGTCGTAGTCCGCTAGCTGTGACCTCATATAAAGTATCCGAGCATAGCAATACCAACATGGCAAGGGCGTAGATCAGCCTTTGGGTTGATATAGCAGTGCTTTTCTGATTCTTCGATGACCAGCTCACTAATTTGTCTCCAAGAAACTGAGCACTTCCTGATGTACTTCTCCGTGTGTCTTGATAACCTGCATGGTTAGCGTCTGCATAGGCCGTTAGTGCCATAGCGGTCTCCTTTGGATACCAAAGACCCCAATTAATGGTGCCTTGTAGGTACCGAAAGACCCACTTAATTGCCTCAAGTGTGCTATGCATGACGGCTGGCTTGAGGCGAGGATGCTGTGTGACGCTTCTGCCGGGTGACGCTCAAGCTATGAGTAGAGTAATTACGATTCTACTAAAAATTGGTAGCATATTTTTATTGTAGGCTTATCTTGATACCTAGCACACATGCACACAATGAATACTAGATCTGGTCTACTGGCAGTGAGGTACATTAATGAGCCGACCATACCTCGAAACCGAGTCTGGTAAACCGGAATCCCAAAGGGGTCCTCATCCAGATTTGATCTATCAACCATTGGTGTATCTACAAGGTCAGACGTATCCATTCCATATTTAGTTAAAATTTCAAGAGCATATTTTAATTGATTAATGAAGATGCCTCCGGGACTTTGAGAAACTTGTAATCCTAAGAAAAATGACATTTATCCCATCATTGACATCTGAAATTTAAACTCATCTCTTTGGAAAATATGTTACAAGCTTTAGGATCAGTCGAGGCAAATATGATATCATCTACATAGATTTGAACAAGAAGAATATGTTTGCCTATTTTTCGGGTAAATAACGTAGGATCCACCTCACCCTTGGAGAACTTTTTATCTAGAAGAAACCTTGATAATGTGTTATACCACGCCCTTAGAGCATGCTTTAGACCATAAAGAGCCTTCTTCAGATGATAGATGTATGTTTGGTGATCTAGATCAAAAAAGCCCTCGGGTTGACTGACGTAAACTTCTTCTTTCAGCTTGCCATTCAAGAATGAAGTCTTGACATCCATCTGGTAGATGATCATGTTTTTGCTGGCTGCATTTTCAATGAAGATTCTGATAGCCTCTATCCGAGCAACCGATGCAAATGATTCCTCAAAATCTATACCCCCTCTTGTCGATATCCCTTCGCTACTAACCGTACCTTGTTCTTCAAAACATCACCATACTTATTAAGGTTTACTTTGTAAATCCACTTGAGAGCGATTATCATAACATGGTCTAGTTTTGGAAGTAATTCCTATACTTGTACCTAATAAAATTCGTAGATTTCTTCTTGAATAGCTTTAAACCAACAAGCTTCATCTATAACAGTCTAAACATTCTTGGGTTCGACTTTTGACAGTACATAATTGTAAAGGCACCACAAGGCATCTGTAGCTAACTGTTTTCTATTGGATACCGGATGAGAAGGATTACCGATTACATTATCCAGTGGGTGATCCTTGGACCATTTTCTGAGATGATTATGTGGGTGAACAACTGGTGTAGATTCAGCTGAACAGACATCCTGTTAGGAAAATATTGTAAACAGACTTAATACTGTTAGTATTAAAGTTAAGTCTGTTAGTTCAAGTTAGTACTGATAGAGATTAGTATAGTACTGATTAGTCCTATGAAGTTAAGTCCTGGTAGAGCAAGTTAAGTCTGCCAGCACTAACTTAATTGTGACAGTATTAAAGTTAATACTGTTTAGTCAGAAAGTTAAGTCTGGTTGTAATATTAGTATTAGTTATCAATTAGCGTTAATCTAGGAAGAGATAAGCATTATCTCTTAACGCGTTTAGGGTTCCTTAAGTCTATAAAAGGAACATAGAATTGTATTGTAAACGTATGAGTTGATTGAGAATTCACAATCAAATAGTAATAGTAATAGCAAGTTTAGTATATTCGTTCTTGTGTTCATCTTGGTATAGATATTGATATTCTGCGTCAATATTTGTATTCTCGGTTATTGTCTCTCATAGTATCTTTGGATTTATTCAAAGGACTATAAGTCGTTTAAGGCTCATTGAGATCCTGTTTATAAGGACCTACAAGTGGTATCAGAGCCACCAAGGGGACTTTACACAAGATTGAACATAGATCAAAACCTTTTATTCCACCAAAATCAAATAATCATGTCTGCACACGATGATTTTTCTCTTCATGATGATGATGAACTTTCTCTTCATGATGAGCCAATCTTTGGCTGGATCTGTTCCACATCAAACAAGGAGATGCTCCTGCAAAACCAAACAAATAATCACCACAAACACACTTTCAAACATCAAACTGCCGTCCTTCATAAAGAATATTATTGATGACGTGGGCAATGGAGAGGAACATGTATATTAGAGTATGATAGATAATGAGTCCTGGAAAGAGGATTCAGAATAAAACTCAAAGAGCGAGTCACCAAAGGTAAGATGTAATTTACAGGGTTTCTTCCTTCACCACACAGGAAGAATAGTTTGAATGAGGAGAAAAGAAAGATAGCTAGAAACTATGTGTGTAATGGCTAATCGCAAAAGTCATCAGACATTTTCATGGCATGGATGATGCCAATGATATTGGCAGCCATTAAGCAAGGTTGGTGCAATGCGAAACTCAAGAAAATGCAAGAAGGCCTGTTGAAAAAACAGTTTGAGGCATTTACCCTTTAATCTCGTCTAAGGGAAAGCTTGGAGAAAGGGTATGAAGGTTCCAAAAACTCCTTCACAAATTGATGCCCTGGTGCTGGTGTGTCAGATAAGATGCTAATCACAAGTTTTTGAGGTCCCCCTTCCTCCTGCCGTGGGACAGTCTATCCCATGACAGATGAGAACGAAGAAGAAATATTGACACACTTCAACAGGAATGATTTATACAATAATCTGAGTGTCTTTGAACAAGACATCCAAAAGACATCATCTTCTTCCCTGACATCTGATAATGTGGCTTTTCTATCTCAAGCCAAAGGATCTTCAAGCAAGCATAAGCCAAGTCACAGCTCAGGAAGCTATAGTTCCTATCCCACTTCCTCTTCCAAAGCAACACCAACTGTTACTCCTGGTCTTGCTGATGAAGTTATTCATTCTTTTCTAGCCACAAATGCTGATGATGTGGATTTGATTCATGAAGACCTAGATCAAATTGATGATCTGGATTTGGAAGAAATGGATATCAATTGGCAGATTGCTATGACTGCCATCAAGATCAAGAAGTTCTACAAGAAGACAGGCAGAAGGCCAAGAGTGGATGGAAAAATGCATGTGGCATTTGATAAGAGGAAAGTTGAATGTTTCAATTGCCACAATACTGGGCATTTTGCAAGGGAGTGCAAGTTTAAAGGTTCAAAAGAAGGTAGCAGGCAGGAAGCAAGCAGAGGTCAAGATTTCAAGCCAGTGAGAACTGAAAAGGAAGCTTTGATGACAATTGGATGAAGTCAGATCAATTGGGAAGAGCAGACCTACAGATGAGGAATACAATCATGCTCTAATGGCTTTTCAATGTGAAATAATTAGGTAATCCATGTGTTCTAAATTGAGTTTAGAATTTCAATACAATGCAATTTCAAGCTAAGTATATGAATTGCAATCTGAATGGTACCCAAGAAGCTGCGCTTAGTTTGCCCATAAGCTAGCTGTTAAGAAATATAGAATCTTCAGCTTAAATCCTCCACAAACAGCAATCTTCCTTAAATGAAAAATTAAATTTTCAGGCCTAATCACATTTTGAAAAAGAATGAAAAGCAGAAAAAGAATAGAAGAATAGGAATGAATGCCGTAAAAAGGCCAAAGATGTTTTACATAAAAATTGTTGTTCGTTGGTTTGCATCTTCTAAAAAAAACTCTCTGTGGAAGCTAGTTGATTGTGTATTAGCACAAACTTGTTAAGATAGGTTTAGGATATGGCATCGAATCAAATGCTGAGGTCCTAGGATATGAGGAAGAGATAAGTAGAGGTATTTTTGCTTTTAGGGAAACAGATGCAGGAAATTATCACATCCCACTCTACAGCAGATTCAAACAGGTAGAGTACAAAGGTGTCCCCATCTCATAGTGGTTGAATATACCCCTATGAATAACAGGAGGACATAGATGATTCTCTGTATGAGTATGGCAAACATGGACCTCAACCTAAATCTCCTAGTCCTACAGTGTCTAATGCTAGTTCCATTGTTTTCTCCATCTGTCCATCCAATGACAGTGATGGGGAGCTTGGAACTGTGTCTAATGCAAATTCCACTGTTTACTCAACTTGTCAATCCAATGACAGTAATGGGGAACAAGGAACTGTATCTGACAATTCAGTCAATGATGACCCTATCCCTATACCTTCTAGTGAGCAGGTTTCCATTTCCACCCAAAAGACTCAACCACAAGTGCCTAAACCCCAACAAACAGTTGACCCTAGTTGTGCTCAGCATGTAAAAACTCCTAGGCAACCAATTAGGACACCAGTGACTCCTTCACCTATTCCTTCAAATTAATATGAACAGAATTGAATCAAAAGAATGGAAAGGGAATTAGGTGCAGGATATTCTTTGAAAGAAAACCATGTTTTGGTGTGTGTAATCTTAGTCACTTGATTAAGGATTGAGACTATTTGAGACAAAGAAGGCAAGGGTACTCTTTTAAGAGCACAAGGGTGGTTCATGCTACTGTAGGTGCAAGTTACACAGCCTGGACTAACTTTTAAAAAAAAAATTGGGGGGGGGGGGGGGGGTAATCAGGTGAATAAAGCAAAACAATTCACTACCCAAACTGTACACTAAATACATTAGGACCTAATTTTAGTACTGCTAGCAGAACTATTAAAACTGGTAGGGTAAATGTTAATATTGGCAAGCTAAATGTTAGTTCTGGTAGTTTGCATGTTAGTTCTGGCACTCATATTAAGTCTGGTGCTTCTAGTTTTAATACTGGCAAGCCAAATGTTAGTTCTGGTAGTTTGCATGTTAGTTCTGGCACTCATATTAAGTCTGGTGCTTCTAGTTTTTAAACTTGGCAACAACATGTTAATTCTGGCAGAATGTATGTTAATCTGGCACACAAAATAAGCCTTGGTGGTTCTAGAGTTAATACTGCAAACAAAACTGTAATTCTGGTAGGGTGCATGTTAATACTGCCAGGAGTACATATACCATTGATTATCAAACAACGCCAGACTTCACAGGTGAATCTAAAAGTCACAAAAGAAATGTTTTTCAACACAAAAATCACCGGTAAATATACCCTTTCAAAGAATACAGCATACAAGCAAATAATTATTCGGGTTAAGGGCAAAATGGGTACTGCAGTTAAGACCTCAGCAGTTGTGTTTGAGAAAAACAACACCACACTCAAATACCAATAGTGGACCAACCCTCTTCCATATGTATTATGTCTCTCAAGGTCCACAAGGCAAGACCCCAGCTGTGAAGGCATGGGTCCCAAAGAGAAAACTAATCTTCTTTTTGTATGTTCAGGATCATTCCACTGAAGCATATGGGAGCATAAAGGGTATTTTTGAATAGTTGGAATGTTCTGGGCTCATGACTAAGTAACAGGTCCATCTTAGAAGATAATCAAGAACTTTCCAAAGTGGATTCTGTTTTACTTTTGGAGGCAGTAAAGGTAGTATCAGTGGAAAAGGTACAATTAGATTAGGAAAATTGTAGTTTTGATGATGTGGCATTTGTCACGAACATGGACATATTAACTTATTCTCCATATCTCGATATGTGATAAAAAGCTAAATGTAACTTTTTTACTGAGAAACAGAGTGTTTTGTGTTGTCCCTACTTTAAGATGCCTGTTGAAAATCAGGTTCTCTTAAGTTCCTAGGCAAAACAAACCAAAAATGGTAGACTTTGATATGAAAATTGTCGCTTCTTCCAAAGATACACTTGTTTATTAGCAAAAAGCCTCATCTAATGAAGCAAAATGTGGCACAGAGGTTAGGTCACCTTAATTGATCAAAAACTTAAATAAAACTTGTGAATGGGAAAATCTAGTTAGAGGTTACCTTCCAAGAGTTTCCAAAATGACTCAGACATGTGTTGCTTGTCCAGAAGAGAAGCAACACAAGGCCCCTGTAAGCCAAGATGAAAGATATAAAACTCACACCATTCATACCTGCATATGGATTTAATTGACCAACTTCTGTGAGGAGTATCAACCAGGCAATTGTACTGTTCTAGTGAATTACTGATGACTATTCAAGGTTTGTTGGGTTTTCTTTCTACCAAAAAGGATTTGAGACTAGTGGCCATCCTTAAGACTTTTAAAGACAGATAGAAAACCACTTACTCAAAAAGTAAAAATCATTATGATCAGATAATTGGACAGAATTTAAAACAGGTTATGCTTTAGTTCTTTGGGGACAAGGTATAAAACAGGAGTTTAGTAATTGCAAGAAATCCTCAGCAAAATGGGGTTGCCGAGAGAATGAATTAGTACCCTTAATAGAGGGCTGCTAGGACAATGCTAGCTGACTCACACTTACCTACCACTTTTTTTTGGCAGAAGCAGTTAATACTGCTTGCTATACCTTCCAACAGGGTAAGAGTGACCAAGCCACAAACAAAACTCCTTATGAGCTTTTGTGTTAGGCCACAAACCAATCCTAGCTATATTAAGAAACCATTTGGGTGCCATGTTACCATTCCCTCAATACTCTTAGCCCCACTAGGAAAGTTTTGATGGAAAAATCGGATGAGGTTTTTCCTTTAGTTAGTTACTCTTAAATAGTAAAGCCTTTAAGGTTTATAACTTAGTCACCAAAAGAGTTGAAGTAAACCTTCATGTCAACTTTCTTGAGGAAAAACCCAATGTACAGGGAATAGGACATAGGTGGATGTTTGACTTAGATTATCTTACAGACTCTATGAACTATATACCTGTTTCTGTGCACAATCAAGCTAACCCTGCAGGTTCAAAGGAGGTCATTGATATTGATGTGCAAACTGAGGAGGATGCAGACCTAATGGTGGTTTCTTCTACATCTCTTTCTAAAAAGATTGCTACACAGAAGATTCCCTCCCCAAGGCAGCCCATCTGCTACACCAATATCAGTCTGCTGATGACATTATGACTTTTAGAAAAGAATTGGATGCTCTTGCTTTGAAGCACTTAGGACCAGTACCCACAACAGTACCTACCAGTACTAATCCTGTTAATACTGGTAGTATTAACCTTAATACTGCTTTTGAGGAGGTTAATACGGGCAATGCTGAAGCTATCTCTCCTAGTGCTGATCATGAAGAAGAAGTCTTCTCTGATGCAGATGATGATGACATGCCTGAAATAAGGATTTTATGGATATATCAAGTGAAGGTATCTTTGACAAGGCTATTTATGATGATGATGGGATTATTACTGTGTTTCAACAATCTACGAATCAGATTAGTAGGTTTTTCCTACAAATCACACTCAAGATTCACAATGTATCATGAACCTCAGAGTCAAATCCTTGGAGATCCCAATACACCTGTTCAGACTAGAAGCTCTCTCAAAAAGATCACTGAAGCTCATGCTCTAGTGATCTACATTCAATCACAGCAAGAATCAATCATAAAGAATCAACAACAATGTCTTTTGCCTAGCTTTTTATCTCAATTGAACCAAATAAAGTCTCAAGAGTATCTTTGGAAGATGCAAGCTGTGTGAAGCTATGCAGGAATAACTGTTTGCAGTCAAGCTTCGACAAGAATGGGTTCTTGGTTGATTTAACCAAATAGTGCTAAGTGTGATATGTACTAATGGGTATACCGGAACAAGAAGGATGATAGGGTGTAGTTAGTTATCAGGAACAAAGCACGTCTAGGTAGCTCAGGTCATAGGCAAGAAAAAAGAAGGGATAGACTATTGATGAGGTTCTTAGGCAACTTGTGGCTAGATTGAAGCCATAAGGTTATTTTTAGCCTTTGTGCATGCATTTCATGGGGTTTGTAGTCTATCAGATGGATGTGAAAAGTGCATTCTTGTATGGTTCTATTGATGAAGAAGTATATGTTTGTCAACCTCCTGGTTTTGTTAATCCAGATCACCCCAAGAGGGTGTATAAGGTAGTTAAAGCCTTGTATGGGCTACCATCAAGCTCCTCAGCTTGTGTATGCTACTCCTCTCTAATTTTCTAGAGAAGCATGGCTATATAAGGAACCATAGACAATACTCGATTTCATAAAGAAGGACAAAAAGGAAATCATTCTATTCAAATTTATGTAGATGATATCATTTTTGATCTACAAGAAAGTCTTGGAGTGATGAATTTGAAAGCCATTAATGAAAGAGTTAATTATTCAAATGAGTGCTATTGTGAGAGCATACATCACACTCGGTTTACAAGTCCAAGCATAAAAAGAATAATCCACGACGGATCTTCAATCTCAAGACTAAGTATGTTATGAGATTACTGAAAAATTTGAATTTGAAAAGTGTGAAGTCTGCAATTACTCCAATGGAAACAAAGGCTCCTTTGGCTCAAGATGAAGGCAGTCCAGATTGGAATTACATCTATATCGATCCATAGATATGATGTCCTTATGTATCTAACAGCCTCAAGTCCTGATATAATGTATGCAGATTTGGTGCTTGTTCCGATTTCAGGTAACCCCAAAGGTGTCCCATCTCTATGCAGTCAAGAGAATTTTCAAATACATCAAAGGCAAACCAAAGCTAGGCTTGTGGTATCCAAGAGAATCTCCTCTCGACTTAGTTGCTTATTCGGATAGTGATTATGCTGCTGCTAACCCCTTAATAGTAAGTCAACAACTTGTGGATGCAATTTCTTGACGGAGTTAATCTCATTGCAGAGCCAAAAAGAGACAATAGTGTCTACTTCCACAACTGAAGCTGAGTATGTAGCTGCTCAAGATTGCTGTGGTCAAGTGCTATGGTTGCAAAATCAATTATTAGATCTATGGTTTCAAGTTCATGAATACCATTATCTTATTGATAACCAAAGCATCCATTTGCCATAAATCAAGAATCCTGTCTACCACTCAAAGACAAAGCACATTGAGAATCGACCTCACTTCATTAGGGGATTGCTAGGGGTGGAGTGGGATTGAGAAGAAGCTGATACAAGTGCAAAAATTCACACAGACTTAAATGTAGCTGATCATAAACCAAACCATTTGATGTTCCAAGGATTTAATTTTTCTAACTGGTTAACATTGGGAAAATGGACCAACCATAAGCTATCATTAAGGGATGAAAAGTGTAAATTTAGTAATGTATTATTTAGTTCTGTAAAAGTTAGAATTAATCCTGGTAGCTCTAAGTTAAAATTAATTCTGGTAGTATAATTTAGGATTAGTTCTGTAATATTTGTAAGTTAATACAGTAGCTTAGTGTATAAAGCTGCTAGTGTAAAAGTAAAAACATGGTAACACACTTAAAACTGATTTTGTAGTATAAGACTGGTAGTTATCCCGTAGGTTCTATTCGTTTAGTATAAGGTTAAATTAGAATTGTCTTCGTAGTTTAGACTAACATTGCAGTACTACTTGGAGTCGAAAAGGGTGATGCAAGATCAACTTGGACATGGAAAAGAAAATGCCAGTTGTCACTTGCCAATTGGATGCAATTTGGTTGTAAGTAATGATGTTGTGGTCAACTTGCTGAAAATATAATTAAAACTGGTTGACTATTTTAAGTCTGGTAGTGCAAGTTTTAAGTCTGGTGGTTTTCACTTAATACTGATTGAAATAAAATTACTTTATTTTATTCAAACATAACCTTTGAAGATATTTTAGCCGTGCTAAAACGCTGATAGAGTTACTTATATAGGGATAAGTAAGTATTTCTCTTTCATCCTTATCACTATTTACCCTATTATCTTTTTCTCAAAAGCAATCGTTAAAATTACTCTCACTACCAGACCTAATCTGTCAAACGTCCCATCACCAGTACTAATTTTTTTAAAGATTCAAATATTTTCACCAAATCTATCAATGGCGCAACTCAAGTATTGCGATAAGCACAATCAAGTAGGTTTCTTACTCAAACCCACTGAGAGTGCTGGTACACAGAGATAGTGATTTCCCTCAGAATGTCAAAATGAGTAGGCTCTCACTCACATCCACCTATCAACGGATCACTATGTCCAAGCAGTTTTTGGCAGACTAGCAACTGCAAACACTAGAAGATGGGATCAACAACTTAATGCAACCATATGATTTCAGATTGAATATCCAGATCCCATGAAGAGTCCGTTTAGGAGGCAACTCCAATTAGCAGAGTCTTCAGGTAGTTAACTATGTAGCAAAATGAATAGATTTTTGTAGATTGTAAAAATATTGGTAAGTAAGAGACATAACTTAATTTACTTTTTGAAAAGTCACTTTACACCCCACTGGAGATTCTTAATCATCATAAATCTTCATTGTATAAGCGCCAAAAGTGAGGATGGATCCATTTTTGGTAGCCAACCTTGCCACTGCTTTGATCTTCTTTCCACTGGAAGAGACTTTAACTTTTCAAAACTTATCTTTGATGTGAATGATCTCAAATTTAAAAAGCAAATCAAAGTTTTTAAATGTACCCCTCTTTTGCTTCAAATGAGTTTGAATGTCAAACTGAAAACAAAAGACCATTTTTGTCCCTGATCATTAACCAAAAAGATTTTTTGGAGACTAATGAAAAGTAAGCTTATCAGGGATACATAGACCATTGTTGCCTGTTATGCTAACCATTGATGCAGGTCAACCTCAACCAAGTGCTGATCCAACACCATCTCAGTCTGTACCAGCTCCCTCATCATCTCATGTACAAATAACACAAACACTATCAACTCCTCCACCTATAACACAACCACCTCCCACATTAACTCACTCTGTACAACCACCTCCTCAACCATCAAGTGTACAACCAACAGCTACAACACCTCCAACTCAACCTGAACAAACAACATCATCTCCACCAATCTCTACTATTCCTGACATTCAACCAACTCTTCCACCATCTCCTCAAATTCCATCACCTTCATATCATGATACAGAAGGTCCATCATTTGAACCTTCTTATCACATGTCTCCACCATCTTCACATGAACCTGAGATTCAAGCATCTAGATCTAGTGAAGAAAGTGAGCAACTTAAGAAACTGATGGATATTGTACCTAGGCTGGAATCAAGAGTAGAATCCTTGGAAAAGGAACTAAGTGAAACTAAGCAGACTCTTGGAACAGAAATCTTCAAGCTGATGGAGAAGGTTAAAAAGCTAGAAAACAAGTTGAGGAAGAAGAGGAAAAGTAAGGAAACTAAGGATGCACAGGGTCAGGATCAAGATGTTCCTTCTCAAACAGATCAAGGAGATACATTTGCTACTCCTGAAAAGAGCAAGGGTTCAGGGGAGGCTCAAGAAGAACAAATAAGTCCTTCCACCTTAGAGGCTGCACAAATCTTAACTAATGTAGCTTCAGAAGGATTTAAGGGATCACAAGCACCTCTTGGTAGCAAGATTTACAGAAGGAAACCTAAATCTAAACCAACTCCTACCAAAAATCCTAAGTTTGAAAGAACCTGATGAGTCTCCAAGTTAATACTTTATACACTGTTCAGCTCAGGTTAAACTGCGAGTTAATACGCTGAACTCAATGCTGTTAGTAACACCTACATCTCAACTAAATACTGCTGAGGTTGATACCGCTGCTCTATTAACTGGGTGAGTCAGAAAGAGTTCAAAGAAAAAGGAAAAATCCAATTACTGAAGAAGACCTTCAAGCTGAAGTCAAGTCATCCAAAGAAATCAAAAGAGCCTTCAAGAGCTAGCAATTTAAGAAGAAGCTCAAAGATTGCAAGCTAAAAGGATTGCTAAATCACACAAGACAAATTGATCTTGATGCACTTCGGCTAGAAGATTGGGATAGCAATAGGAAGGAAGCTGTCAAGAGAACACTTTGCAACTGAATTTGGACTACATTCAAGCATGATTAAATGGCAATCAGTTCTTGCAGAAAAATTCAACAAGAAGAAAGGGACAATATTCTATTGAGGAAATGGCAAAAGTTCTTACATGACAATGAATTGCTGCCCAAAGGAAGTTTCTTGCAGAACAAAGAAGTGCTGCTATCAGAAACAAGCCACCAACAATATCTCAGCTCAGAAATCAGATGATCACTTATCTGAAACATGTTGTAAATAAGAAGCATGCTGAGTAAAAGTCTAAATCATTTGAGGAGATTCAAGTCTATGTTATGGTGACACAAGAAGCAGGGAGATCAGACCGTTGTAGTGGCTATTGGAGACCTGAAGAAGATGAAAGAGCAATCAAAAAGATGAATGAGAAAGATGCTGATAAAGAGGAAGAAAAGAAGGATGAATCTGTTCATGAGGAAGTTCAAGAGGAAGAAGGAGCAAAGAAAAGGAAGTTAGGCACAAGGAGGAAGTTAAAAGCAAAAAGGAGAAAGCATGCCTCTAGTCTCACAAGAGAAGATGATGATTTGAAGATATGCTTACATATAGCTCCTGATGAAGATAAAGTGATTGATGCAGAGAGTCTTGATCATCAATATCCCATTATTGAATGGCAGTCATTTTTCCTCACGACTAAACCTCAATATGATCAAACCAAACCTGATGAAGATATATATCTGAATAAGGTAACAAGGAGTAATGGACATCAGAGATTCTTTCGCACCTTGATGGGAGTCCTATCAATTTTGGACAGAGAAGACTTGAAAGTTATCTATGAACTAGTCATGGAAGAATATAAAGACAAACTTCCTGAAGGTTTTGACAAGATGCTTTGGGGAGATCTAATGATTATGTTCAATCAAGGTGATACTGCAGACTTTTGGGATACACAGCAAAATTGGAAACTTATCAGTTGGAAATTACACAGTTCCTCAGGGGTACATACTATCATGACAAGTACTGGACTTGTCATTCATATGTTTGTAGAAAACAGATACCCTCTGGCCAAGGAAGTGCTTTCAAACATGTTGGAATTGAAGTTAGAAACTGAAGAAGAAAGCTCTATGGCTTTGGAGCTGATCAAGTTTGTGAAACAACAGTTAGAAGAATTTGAAGATTCTAATGATGATGACACAGTTACATCTGCTCATGAAGAGGCAGAAAGGGTTTGAGTGTTGGCTAACCACCACACAACAAATGGTCTTTGGTTCACCATGTTTAACAGACATAAGAACTAACTAGTCCAAGAGCAAACGGCTGCTTGGTAAAGACCTATCAAATCCGTTCTATGGTTGACAATTTACCAAAAATTGGTGATGTATTCTATGCACCATAGTATTTATACTAAAGCATGACTAGCCCTGAGCAAACGGCTACAGGTAAAGGCATATCAAATCCGTTGATGGCTGTAATGGTTTGCCAAAAACCATATGGTATTCAACTCACCAATGTTTCAAGTACTGAGAGTTGAAATGGTTTTCAGTTGACCATGGACATACACCTTTCTGGTGGCCAAAGAACTGACTACTCCAGAGTTAATGGCTAACTGGTAAAGAGACATCAAATCCATTTATATTTTCAATGATTCACCTCTCACAGGAGTTAACACACCTGGAAGTGATGAGAATAGACTGAAACTTTTATTTTTTTGTTTATGAATTTGATGTACAAAATTTGTCAAGGTTTGTCAGATACAAGAGTTAAAGACTATTTGCTGTCAAGATGTTGAGAAGACATAAAGTCAAATTATGTTTGAAGACAGAAGTTCGAAGACAATCCTCAAATCCAATTGAAGCTAAAGTAGTTAAAGCTAAAGAGTGTTCAAAAGAAACTTGAAGTACATGGAATGAAAGAACAAGTAGGGGAGGATGTTTAGGAAATAATGTAAACAGACATAATACTGTTAGTTATTAAAGTAAGTCTGTTAGTTTCAAGGTTATTACTGATAGAGTAATAGTTTATTGGTTACTGGTTTAGTCTAGAAGTAAATCTGGTATAGCAAGTTAATCTGCGCCGACACTAACTTAATTGTGACAGTATTAAAGTTAATACTGTTTAGTCAGAAAGTTAAGTCTGGTTGTAATATTAGTATTAGTTATCAATTAGCGTTAATCTAGGAAGAGATAAGCATTATCTCTTAACGCGTTTAGGGTTCCTTAAGTCTATAAAAGGAACATAGAATTGTATTGTAAACGTATGAGTTGATTGAGAATTCAAAATCAAATAGTAATAGTAACAGCAAGTTTAGTATATTCGTTGTTGTGTTCATCTTGGTATAGTAATAGTTAGTACTGTTAGTCTAGAAGTTAAGTCTGGTAGAGCAAGTTAAGTCTGCCAGCACTAACTTAATTGTGACAGTATTAAAGTTAATACTGTTTAGTCAGAAAGTTAAGTCCTGTTGTAAGTAATAGAAATAGTTATCAATTAGCGATAATCTAGGAAGAGATAACATTATCTGCGTTAACGCGTTTAGGGTTCCTTAAGTCTATAAAAGGAACATAGAATTGTATTGTAAACGTATGAGTTGATTGAGAATTCACAATCAAATAGTAATAGTAATAGCAAGTTTAGTATATTCGTTCTTGTGTTCATCTTGGTATAGATATTGATATTCCGTGTCAATATTTGTATTCTCGGTTATTGTCTCTTATAGTATCTTTGGATTTATTCAAAGGACTATAAGTCGTTTAAGGCTCATTGAGATCCTGTTTATAAGGACCTACACATCCCCAGATGATGACTCGTCAAAACTAGGTTTTGGTGCAAATACATTGACGAAGGGATTGTTGTCAACTTGAGCAAAAGGATTGTCTTCGATAGTAGGTCCAGCTGCAACCCCTTGATGTGAGATAGGAGGTTGTACTATGGAGGATGACGGTGAATAACTTGTTGACGGTGCATCTTGATCAATTGTCGTAGAAGAAGGTGTACCGCTGAAACAACTGGAACTTGAACTGCAAGAGTAGGAGGGACCGACCTTTTAACACTTGGGGGTTCAAAGTATTCATCGATCATCAGTTGGAATAAAATCTCTAGATCTTTATTAGTTGGTGGTACATAAGGAGCTACAGGGATAGGATCTGGTTCGAGCACTAAACTGATTTGTCCAGGCGTCAACAAAATAGGCTTGGGTCCTGTACTGATGTGCACAAGAGTCATTGGCTTAGTCAACTCATCGAATTACACGTGAATAGTTTCCGTGATTTGTTTGGATCTTTTGTTGTAGATTCGATAACCCTTCCTATTAGGAGCATAACCAACAAAAATCCTAATATCTGTTGTTGCTTTCAATTTTCTAAGATCTTCGCTGTCATTTGTAGGGTAACAAAGAGCACCAAAAATTTGGAGAAATTTAAGATTAAATTTCTTATCATGCACAAGCTCATATGGGGTTTTGTTAAGGCGAGTATGAATTAGGGATCTGTTTTGGGTGTATCAAGTAGTAGCAACAACTTCTGCCCATAGAAACATCAAAGCTTTTGAAAATATTAACATTGTCCGAGTAGCTTCCACAAGAGTTTGATTCCGTCTTTTGACAACGCCGTTCTGATGAGGAGTCCTCAGAACAGATTTTTGGTGAAAAATTCCTACATTTTCATAGTACTCAGTCAGAACTTGATTAACAAATTGTGTGCCATTGTCTGTTCAGATGTATCTGACAGTTTTGTTAAGACTGGCTTGTATTTGCTTTAAAATTTTAATGACGAACTCTAGAGTTTCATCTTTAGATCTCAAAAACTTAACCCACGTAAATCATGAATAATCATCCACGATTACCAAAATATTTTTCTTCCCATTAATACTCTGCACTCGCATTGGTCTGCATAAATCCATGTGAAGGGTATGTAGAACTTCCATAATGGTGTTTTCAAATTTGGGTTTGTGGGTATACTTCTTGCTCTTTCCTAGTTGACAAGCCGAGCAAAGATGGTCTTTCTAAAACTTTAACCTTGGTAAGCCTCTTACCAAATCTTTTCTAGCAAGATCATTGATGGTATCGAAGTTTAAATGGTTTAACCGACGATGCCACAACCATGATTTGTTCTTTGAGGCTTTTAAAAATAAGCAGATGGAAGAGGACTTCATCATGTCTTCAACAGAGATAGTGTGTAAAACCTAAAAATCTCAACAAGTGTAAAATTACCAAAATACCCCTAATGCAAGAAAATTTCATAAAAGCTTAAATAAACTTCATTTAAATGTTAGGAATTATAAAAATACAACATGTGACAATTATGAAATTTATGTAATATTAAAATACCTTATATTATATAAGAAAAATAATTAATATTTTTGTATATATATTATTAGCCGAATTAGATGCATTTATGTATTTATTACAAATTAAAGTAAATTAAATATGGATAGTTACAAAATAAATATTGGCAAGTTAAAAATCAGATTTAGCCCATTTAGAAAGCCCATAAAATCGGTCAAACTACCTAATATATTTATTTTATACATCTTATTTGTTAAAACCTAAAAACCATAACCACCGAAACCCTAAAAACTAAAAAGAGGCGGTACAAGAATTTTCCAAAGGCTAGGACGATTTTTCTAAGGTGATTTGAAGGTCAAGGAAGGTGGGAAAAATATTGGAAAGATTGTAGAGTGCTTGGTTCAATCGGGGAAATTATTTTGGTTCGAATAACACAACCGAATAGCATAAATTCATAAAATCATCAAGAATCATCAAAGGTATTTTTGTATCTCATTTTTCATCATATTAATTCATTCTATGCTTAATAAAAATATTCATGCATGTTATATTGATTTTATAAATTAAAACATGTTCGAAACCCTAATTTTTAGCTAATTATGAAATCGGCATAAAAATTATTTGTACAATTGATTTTATATTTTTCTAAGGGTATTTATATCATATATGACTCAGATAAATTGTTGGAAAAATTTAGGAAGGATTCGAATAATTATTGGGGATTTATCTTTGTTTGCCGATTTCGAATAAAAGGAAAAAGGAAAGAAATAAAATTAGGGTTAGGGTTTTAATAATTTTTCCAGGTTCTCTTAATGCTAATGATTGTATAAAAATTGGGAAATGTTTGGGGAAAAATTTAATTAGGGTTTTAGTGATTTATTTGTTAGCCGATTGTGATTTTAAAAGTATAAGGACTTGTTTTGTAATTTCTGAAACTATGGGGTCTGTTTTAGACATGTTATTATAATTGTTATATTCTGTATAAAATAAGTTGGGGGGTATAAAATGTCATATTGATATTATTTTGGATTAAAATGGTTAATTACATATAATAAGTAATTAGAAATTAATTAATTAAAATAGAGGGACTGAAATTGTAAATTCTGAAAAGTGGAAGGTTTGGTCAGTATTTAATGTATAAAGTATGAATTTGTCATATTTGAATCTATAAGGACTTGTTTTGTAATTATGAATAATTAAAGATATTGTTTAAATAATTAATAAACAAAAAGGGCTAAATATGTAAATTGTGTAAATTAAGGGTTTGACTTGTAAATACAGAAAATGGAAGGTATAATCTGAATAAAAGGTGAAACTTTGATATTTACACTTTTAACCTTAAAAATTGTTGATTTTGTATATTAAACCTTAATATATGGAAAGTTGTCATATTTAACCCTAAACTTGTAAGGTTGACATATTAAGTCCCTACACTATTCAAAATACTTAATAGAATCTCAAATGATGAATATTACTAATTTTGGAAAGTTACTAACTTTAGAAAGATACTAAAAATGGAAAGTTACTAAAAATGGAAAGTTACTAAAAATGGAAAGTTACTAAAAATGGAAAGTATAACTTAAATGAATGGTTTGTAATTCGAATTCATCATTTCTTTAGGTTCGGTCAAGAGGGAGTGATTTTGATTTCCTGTGGTGTTTTCTTTGATTATTGCTTTGCTTCGGAATAAGTAAGATTTCTGGACCTTATCATTAAGGTTTCTCATGACATATTCCTCTCTATCTTTGATTACTTATGTGATTTGCTACTTTGCTCTGAGCCTTTTATCTTGGTTCTCTTATATGATCTGTTATTATGTTCTATTTGAACCTGCTATGCTACCTTTGATATTTGAACCTTTGGCATTGAACCTTTGCTATGATCCCTTTGAAATGAACTTTGATATGACTTTGCTTTGAAACCCTTCAGTTTTGAGGACCCGAGCCACTATTGTTTTTTTTTTCTTTTTTTTTTCCTACAGCCATGCGGTAACATGGCCATGTCATTGATGCACATTTGGCATGACTCATGTGTGGGTGAGTGATTTCTCACACCATCCCCCATTTGATATTATATGCGCATTATGAAGATTATTATTTGTTTAAGGGGCGTATGGATGCATCCTAGATTTGTTTTGTATTCGATGGATTATGACATTATGATATATGTATATTTGGTGACTGATGTTTGGGTGCATTCCACGGTCTTTCTCATTTTGGAGCTCGCGACTCCCAAGGTACTATGATATGATTTGTTTGGGCTTGGTAATTGGACTTGATTTGATTTTCTGATTCATCTTACCTTACACTATGAATTGACTTCTGATTGTCTTACCTTATATTTGTATTCCTTTGAGCATGTCGTGTGATATCCTTTGCACCTTCTATCGTTTCCTTTGATTTCCCGTTATCTTTTGCGTTCGATTATATATATCTGTTCACTAGGCTTTGTAAGCTCAGCCGCACTTTCTTTTCCTGCGGCAGGTATCTAAGCTAGGAGCTGGGGTTGTTTTCGGGATGTGAGTGCTGAGTGTGGACTTACCCTAGAGATCTTAGTTTTGATATGTGATTTGTTACTTTTCGAGACATTCGTTATTTCGGTTATTTCGTTTGGATATGTCTGTCCTTTAAGAACTTATGTACCTTAAGTCATGTTGACTTATTTTCCTTTGGTTATTTATTGAGACTTCCGTTGATTATGCTTGTGTTATGATTATGTATGCCTTTGATGTCACACCATATTTGTAATACTTCTAGCCTTTTGGGTCGGGGCGTTACATGTGGTGTCATAAGATAAGTTTAAATTAAGACTTGCGTTAATCATTACAAAGAAGAATGACCATAACTTACTTGGTTACTTACATTCTACTTTGTTTATTGTAAGGACTATTATATTTTTCTAACGATGGATTTTCATGTTTCGACTATAACAATTTTAAGGTGTTATTGATAATTTTCTTAATAACACAAATGTTAGTATTTTATATCTCAACATCAAGTATGTTAAAGGCTGAGAGAAGGTTGAAGAACATTGTCATCAAGTATATTTATACACTGACTTACCACTGCTCCTAGCACTCTTAGTATCGTTGTTTCCCCACCATATCTTTATTCAATCATCACAGTCCACTACTTTTCACACAATCGTAATGGTATTATTTTATTGTTTGTTTGTTTTAATGTTTTATTTTGTTTTCTGCTCCAGTCCGAGCTTTTGTGATTTCGTCGCTCGGACTGCGGGGGAGTATTAAATGGATTAGGCCTAAGCCCGGTTTGTGGGTTGAGTCCATTATGGTTTGATTGATGTAATCTCTTATAAATAGTGTTCAATAATAAAGTTATACCTACGGGGTTTTCATTGTCTAACATAACTGTAATGCAAGTGATTATGTTGTTTTGCATTAGCAATTTTACTTGATCGTGATGAACTTATTAAATCAATAACTTGGCCAATATTAACTAGTACAAAAGCATAAATAGGTATACGGACAAATGGGAGAATGTTAGCAAATATCTTATTTCGGTATTGGATATTTCTCTATAACTATGTCCTAACCTATTTAATGCATTAGTATATTTGTACATTATATATTGTTGATTTATATGGGTAATATTAAGAGTAATTAAGTAATATTTAGTTACCATAATGAAACTCCGTAGGATAATGTATCTTGATGGGATATCCAATTTCCTTAGGAGATAATGTCTAGGTAATGAATTATGGTAATGATTACATAATCATACCTAAATTAGGAGTTGATCCCTGCTTGATCTCTCTTATAAATAGAGGATTATTCACCTCATAAGAAACACACAAAAACACACAAACATTACGATCCATCACTAAGAAGAGAGGATTAAGTAGAAGATCTCCAAACAACCATAAGATTACTTACTCCATGATCAAGTAAAAAACATAACATTCATCATGGATTTATTTCACAAGATTTTATTCAAAAAGAGTAAACCAAGATTATTTCCAATTCCAAGAGCATAAGTATGGTGATTTCACAAGGATTTCCTAAGAACCACTTTATTAGATTCAAAGCTAAATCGAAAAATATGAACAATTCAGTTCATATTCGCTTATAAGATTTCGTAATACACTAGAAACATGCCTCTTTGAAATGGATCAAAACCTAAGAACAATGATGAACTTCAACCAAGACTATCCTACTTCTTCAAGAACTTTGATTCTAATGGTGGTGATGATTTGTGTTATCAAGGTGGTTTGGATCAAAGGTTCTCAGGCCTTTATCACCAAAAACACCCCTTCTAAGGGTTCCAAATGAAATGGGAAGTTTGTATGTGAGTTGTGTGAGATATGAGAGGCAAAGGGGCCTTATATAGGCTATTTCGGGGGCCAAGTGTGGCGCACTTACAAATAAGTGCGCCGCACTTGAGGTGTAAATGATATCCCAATTAATGGCATTTAATTCTTCATAAAAACGTCCAGAAGTTCGCTACACTTTTTGGATTGTGCGCCGCACTTGGGACATTTACAGCAGATGGCATTTTCTCAAAGTTGTAGATAATTGAATTCTCTTCGTGTGGCCACTTGAACAAATTAAAACAGAGTTCGTATGACCGAGTTATGGCCAAAACAGTGAACAGGTGTCGGGAGATCTTTATCTTCGGTTATCTTTTCGTTTAAGCTTCAATTCTTCGTGAATTCTTCCATTTTATTCCACGACACGTACCTAGAACATATAATATCAAATATACTTGATTAAGTACCGAATGTCCACGAAAAATGATCAATATAATTACAATAACGCCACTGAAAAATGTTACTAATTTAGGCGGTTATCAGGTGTAATCTAGATCTTTACCAATTTAAAAAAGTTACTCCATCTAAATCCATAGTACTCATTATTGTGATCTCTAATAGATATACCAAGCCAAGTTCTAAAGTCTACAACATCACCGGCACACTCATATTTTGTGGAATTTGGGTAAACATTTAGAAACGGATAAAGTTAAATCCTTACAATATCTAACAAGGGTTATTGTGTGCAGGTTATGTATCAAGTAATTTCACAAAAGTATGCTTGAATTTTTTTTAAATTTGAACATAATTTAGGCATTTTAGTGTGAGAAAAAGGACAAGTATCATTCTAATTCCCATCCCCCACTTGAATTATTCAACGTCATTGTTGTATAGATAAAACATTAAAAACGGGAATTTAAAAGAATTAAAATGAGAAACTCCCCTGATATTTTACTTGGTAGATTCTCCAAGTTGAGTTTTTGAGCAAGGATGTGTGTTGTAAATGCGTTTGTATTCCAGCATGACTACAATCACACATAGGATTCCAGATGATTGATACTTCACCAACTTTGTTGATTTCTTTGCAGCGAGGTCCTGTGCAAAATATAGGAAAAACATGCAAAATCCTATCTCGGGTATCTACGGTTAATTAGCTAAATAAACTGTATAGGAGACCAATACGCCGTATCCATAAACTAGAATATGCCGTATCCAGAAACCTGTAAAAAGTATCTAAGTACGGGTCAGTCTGTTCATGTGCATGAATACGCCGTATTGACAGAACTGGCAATAATGTTAAAAGTGCATAAAAATAAAGGACCGATAAGGTCCAGACATTCAATACGTCATATGGTATGGAGCGGATACGCCGTATTGATGTCTGGAAAGACAGACTCAATAAAAATAAATAATTATTCGGGTTGTCTCCTGGGAAGCACTTTTGTTTCAGCTAGTCTTTAAGTTATACTTTTTCCTCAGCATCTTTACTCAGCTCTTGTTACCATCCATCCTTCTTCCATTATGCGAAAGATTTCTTGGTATGCTCGACATGCATCTTCGCTTATACTGGTCAAATCTTCGTATTCATCTTCTTTAACAGCAACATACTCTTTGTCTTGTCCGAATGAATACTTGATCATCTTGAATCTTCTTATAGTGCAAACTGGCAATTCTTGAGTTGTATCATTAAATAATTCACATATTTCTTCATCTTCTTGATCATTCTCATATTCCCTTTTATTCCGATCACCGTTTGTAATTTCAAATTCGTCCCAACTTTTCCAACCTTTATTTGATTCAACATCTTTATTGATTAATCCTTCCATGATAGCCTTATTTCTTAAAGCCTCTTCTTTCAGCTCACTATCCTTCAAAGCATCGTACAATTCTAAATCTTGGTAATAGAGCGTGTTTCCAACTATGTAAGCTCCTGGTAAGTTTCCTCCATTACAATATCCATCTTCTTTCCAGCTACAGGTAGGCCACTCCAAATACCCACTTTTATAATTAAATGGCTTACAACAATGCACAACTGGAGCGGGTTTAGTCCATACTCCAGTGTCAATCTATGATTTTTTGTGTACCCATGGAACGTTTTTGTTCCATTCATAAATCCAGTCATCCTTGTATTCGTCATAAGTGTTGAATCCCTCAATATCTTTAGTAAGGACATTCGGGTCTATCTTGACTAGGTAATTGAACTCTTTGAATTTTTCACACAGCGGTGTTTCATAATCGAACAAGTTTGTTTCAATCCTAAAGATTTCACCAATTTCTTGTTCATCATCGTGATCAGTTTCCTCAAGATCTGTTGGCTCAATTTCATCACTTCCTAATTTCTAGTAATCCCACAACGCTCCTTTAGTGAATATATCCATTGTCATATAGTTTACAAAATTTAAGGCCAACTAATTTTCGAACTCTGGATTAGTAGGGTCCCACTTAATTATTGGGGTGTTAACTCAGCCAGTGCGGGAAGGCGGGTAGTATTTTCTAAAAAATTTAGTAGTTAAATCGACCCAACTAGTAATTGATCTTTTAATTCCATCAAACCATCTCCATGCATCTCCAACCAATGAGATTGGGAAAACAATTTTTAATAAAACAACTACTAAGTTTATTCCTGATTCTCATTGGTAATCATTGGGTTAACAATTTTTAGAAAGTATTCGATATGCTTGACCGCGTCTTCTCCATTAGTTCCACTAAAGGCATTCTTATGTAAATCATCAAGGAATTTTCCTTTCAGCTCATAGGCGTTCTTTCCATTAACCGTAATGCTTGTAATCCTTAAATAGTAATCTGTTTGGTCATTAGTCTCAAATCCTTTCATAGTTGATTTATTTTCTATCTGCCATTCTTCAGTCGAATAGCTTTGATAAGTACGATCTGTTACAAAGGTAAAAATATCAGCAGGATTTTCTCTGAAGAAAGATAAAAAAAATTAGGCACGGAAATCAAATAGAAATCTCAGATTCTGATTCTGTATCAGATAGTCAATACGCCGTATTCAATGAAACTGAATACGTCGTATTAATCTTTTTGAACGAATACGCTGTATTAGATAGAAAGTTGGATACGCTGTATCCAATGGAAGTGGATACGCCGTATTGGTTTATCGACCAGAATGGTGTATTATGAAAACAATTAAAACACGCAAACAATTAAATACACAAATATACAAGCAAATATACAAAATATACAGAATTATAAACTAATCTAAATTACACTAATCCTAAGGGTTAGATCTAATCTAATGATAAAAACCTAAATATCAAATAAAAATCAAGATTAATTTTTACTCCCCGGCAGCGGCGCCAAAAACTTGATGTTTCGTTGTGTGGTTGTAAATTATGATTCAAGTTTTAAATTTATATTTTGCCGACTTAACCAAAACAACACTTTAACGGGCAGTGTACCCGGTCGGTTGGCTGTTTCGTTGGTAAGTAGGGGTCGATCACTAAGAGTGAGAAACACTTTCAATTTATTAATACTTTGGTTTTTCTAATCTATGTTACTCTAATCTATGCTAAACCTATGTTAATCCTAAATCTAATGGATAAGGGGGGTTTTCAGCCTAAGAGATTGGCACAGGTTTGGTGGTGACTAAAATCAACTTAAGACACTAAAACACACGCAACCAAATTAACAGAAGATAAAAGAGAGGTCTAGCCAAATATAAGAAAACTGTATTAACCATTATTAATTCAATCAGAATGTTGTTTTGTTTATTTATTGCAATGATTACTTATCTCGAGGCGGCATATCATTCTTAAGATTACGGCGATAATTCTTCCTTAAACCTAGACACGTAGAATTATGTCACAATTAAACGCATCCGCATAAAGCATCCTTATTTGCTGATTATAATCTATATTAGGGATTAAAGCAATGGTGATCTTGTTAAACCCTTGATCATAGTGACTTTTACCCACTTACTGCTTATCGGCTCTTTTTTATTATTATATTTTATTGGTGTTATATATATTTTAAGTAGAATTTTTGTATTTTTTTTATTAATTATTAGTTTTTTTAGTTGTTTTTTATTTATTATTTTATGGGGTTTTATATATTGATATTATATGGTTTGAGATATTTTTATTTATAATGATTAGTATTTTAGTATTGTTTTTAATTAGTAATGGGAATGGTTTATTTAGTGTTTGTATGTTTGGTTTATTATTGTTGTGTTTTTTCTATAATTTATTTTGTGATATAATATTTTTAATATTTTATTTTAGTTTTTTTTGTTATATATTTTATATTTAGCTTATTGTGTAAATGATTGTTGTTTTTTTGATGTTATTTGAGATTTTTATTTTAATGTAATTATTTATGATTGTATATTGTTTTAAAGATATTTGGTGGTTTTTTTGTTAAATGGGTTTTGTATAGGTTTGTTTTTTGTTGTTTATTTTTTTATGTGAGAGTTGTTTTGTTATTTGTTTTTTTGTATTTTAGATTTTTTAGATTTTTTTTTGGTTATAGTAAAGTTGATGTATTTAGGATATGTGTTTTTATGTTATGATTTTATAGAGTATTAATTTTTTATGTTGTGTTCTTATTATTGAGTGGTTGGTTTTTATATTTTATTATGTTTGTGAGTATTGTTAATATTTATTTTTATATATTACATTGTGTATAGGAGTTGGTTTATATTAAGTGGAGTTTTAGTGTTTTTGTAGGTTAGTGATTGTTTATGTATTAGTATTGTGGATGTGGGGTGTGTATTATGTTTTGGTGTAAGTTTTAGGGGATTATAAGTTATTAATTTGATTTTTTTAGATTGATTTTTGTTTTTAATGTTTAATAATAGAGTGGTTTTAACTGATTTGTGTGTGATTTGGGGAGATGGTGCGTTGGTTATTTTTTAATATAGATGTTTAGTATTGAATATAGATAAGATAATAATTTTTATTTTTTAAATAGTATTATTTATTGAATTTATTATATGATATTATTTTTTTTTGGAAATATTTTATTATTTAATTATATTTATACGAATTATTTAAATTTAATTAAAATTTATTTTTAATTTTTATATGTTTTTTATTTTTATTAGATGTTATATTTTTTTAATACTTGTATTTTTTGTGATAATGAGTTTTTATTGTATTAGTTGTTGTTTTATTAATTAATTTTGTTATTTGTTTGGAGTGTTGATTGTTTTGTATTATTAAGTGTTTAAATATTTAATTTTATCTTATATTTAAATTTATAATTTATGAATTTTTTTTTTAATTGATGATAGTATTAATACTTTAGTAAAATAATTATTATAATTTATGTTTTAATATTTTTTAAGTTATAATTGTTTATATTAATTTTATTTATTTATTATTTATATTTTGATTTGTATTATATTTACTGTAGTAATGTTTTGGTATTATTTTTATATTTGATTTATTTAGTTTAATTGATATGTAGTTGAGATGTAGTTTATTATGGTAATGTGTGGGTTTTATATAGTTATTTAAGTGAAGTATTTGTAGTGTTATTAGGTTGGTTTGTTTTTTTAATGTGATTGTTATATTTTTGTAGTGTTATGTTTAAAAGACTAGTATATATATTTGAGGATTTATTTGTAACTTTATTATTATAGAATGTTTTGTTAATATTTTTAAATTGGTTTTTATATTTTATATATTATTGTAAGTTTTTTAAGTTAATTATTTTAATATTTTATTGTAAAGAATTTTTTATATGTAATTTTTATAAGATATGTTTATGAGTAGTTATTTATCTATTTATATATTTTTTTTTATTTTATTAATATTTGATTATTAGTATTGTTTATGATTTTAATTTTATGAATTAATATAGTTTTTTTTAAAATAATGATTTATGAAATTTTTTTGAATTTTTTAATTATTTAATTTTATTTTGTTGATTTTTTTATATATTTTTATATTTTTTTTTATGTGTTAGTATTTTTAGTGTTATCTTTTGTTTGTTTGTTTTAATTGTTATATATGAAGTTTGGTGTGTTTGGAGTGGGATGAATTGCGGTTGGGCGGTTCGGTTTTGTGTTTTGGTTGGAGGTGAGTAATGTGATTGATGATTTGGTGTCGTAGTGGAAGAAGTTATTTAATTGATATAACTATGATTTGTTTATTATAGTTTTATTTTAATTTATATTATTTATTAGTTTATGATTTAATATTATTTTGTTAGTAGTTTTAGATTGGTTAGGTTATTTTGTAGGTTAGTTGTTTTTGTTATTTTAATATAGTTGGTTATAAATTTATTATGTATTTAGGGTTTTTGAGATTTTGTTTATATTGTTTAATTAGAATATTTAATGATTTTTTATAGTTTTGTTTTTGATAGTTGTTTTATTAATATTTATTTTTATTATTTTTATTTACTTATATTTTGATTATTGTTAAGTTATATTATTTGTATGTATAAGTTTCATAAATTTTTATATTTTTATATGTTTTTATATTATTTTGTTTATTTGAATTTATAATATTTAATATTTTTTTATTTTTATTTATTATTAATTTTTATGTTTTATTATTAAATTAATTAATATTTTTGATTATTTTTATTTTTATTATTTTAATTTTATTATAAATTATTTTATTTTATATTAGTTTTTTAGTATTATATTTTTATATTTAGTATATTAATGAATACTTAATTTTTTAATGTCATTAATAATTTTTTTATAAATAAAATATATATTTTTTATAATGTTTATTTTATTTAAATTTATGTTTAATGATATTACAATTGTATGTATTTATACTTTTGTAGATTTATATATTAATTATTTTTGTATTGTATATTAGGATTATAAATTTTATATGGAGATATTTTAGTTAGTTTTTAGATTTAAAAGATTTTTTAGTTTTTTAATAGTGATGTTATTATTATAATTTATTTTTTGTTTATTTGTAGATGTGGTTTGTTTTTATATTTTTATTTTATTGTGATTTTATTAATTTAATGTTATTATTGTAAATTTATTGTATTAATATTTTTTATCAATTTAATTTTAGTAATTATTTCTATTGTGGAGTTTTTTGGGGTTGGAGTGTATTTTTGTTTGTGATTAATTTTTAATAATAGTTGTTTAGATATTCATATATATTGTAGATGTGATTATAAATTGAAGTTAGTTAAATATTAGATTTTATTTTAATTTTATTTATTTGTTTTACGTTTCTTACTTTTTATATGCTTATATTTTTAATTAATATTAAAATTTTTATATAATATTATTATTAATATTTTATTATAACTAATTGATATAATATATTTTTTTTTATATTATGATATTTTATAATTTTTATTAATATATTTTTAATTATTTTAATATTTTTATTATTATTATAAAATAATTATATATTATTATATTATATTTTTTTTTATTTTTTTATTTATGTAGTTTGTTATTAATTTATTATATTATATTTACTTAATTAGTTATGTAATTTATCATTTATATTATTTTATTTTTTTTATTTTTTTTTTTTTTAAGTTTTTTATATAGAATTATAATTATTATAAATTTTTATTTTATATTTATTTATTCGTTTTTATATTGTTTATTATTTTTTTTATAATAAAGTGAAATAATTATATATTTATTTTTATTATTTAATTTTATTTTTTTTTATTTTTTATGTTATAAGAGACGATTTATATAAAATATAATATTTTTTATTTATATTGTTTTATATTTTTATAATATTTATTATAAGTAGGTGTACGCTTAGTATTGGATGGTTTTAAATATTGAATTTATTTGATATGTTTATAAGGTAGTTGTCTTAATTTTTTGTTTATTTTACTCTATCTATAGTTTTTGATATTTTATTTATATAACATATTATTTTATTAAAGATAATTATTTATATGATATATATTTTTTTATATATATATTATAAAATATAATTGTATTTATTTATTTTTATTAATATTGTTTATTATTTTAATATTATTTAGTAGATTTTTTGATTTTTTATATATATTATTATTTATATAAAATTAAATTACTATATTTTAATAATGATTAATTAATTTATTATAGAATATTAAATATAAAATATTTTTTATTGATGTTTTTTTTGAATGATTTTATTATTATTATTTATTTTTAAAGTTAGTATATATTTATTTTCATATATTTTATTATATTATTTTTAAATTTTTAATTTTTATTATAATATAATAATTAAATTTTTAAAGCTTATTATTTTATTAAATTTATATTTTTGTTTTATTTTATTTATTTATTAAATATATATTTTTATTAATATTTAATATATTATTTATATATTATTTAATATTTGATTATATTATTATATATTTATTATTTAAATTTTTTTATAGATTTTAATAATTAAAATTTATTAATTAAATTATTATTATTTTAATATATTATATAATTTATATATAATTAATTTATTATTTTTTTTTATAATTATAAATTTAAATATTTATTATTATTTAAATAATTAATATATATTTTTAATTTATTATTAAATTTAAATATATTTATATATTATTTTATTTTATTATATTATATAATTTAATTAAAAATATTTAATTATACTTATTTATATTATTTATTAGTATAAAGTTTTATATATTATTTAATATTATATATATTTAGATTTATTTTTTTTATATTTTATTAATTTATTTAAATAATAATATATAATATTGTTATTATTTTTTTAGAATAAATATTTTTTTTTATTATTATTAGTTTAATATTGTTGTACTAGATTTTATATATTTTAATTATTTTTTTTTAATTATTATATAAATTTAATAATTATTTATTTTTATTAGATTTTATTTATTTATGACTTATTTTATGATTTTTATAATGAATTTAATTATTTTATATAATTATAATTATATTATATATAATATGTTTATTTTAATTTATTTTATTTGTTTAAGTATCTATATATTTATTATACTTTATGTTATTAATATTTTAATTTTTTATAATTATGTAGTAATATTTTATTTAATTTTTTTGTTTTTATTTTTACATAATTTAATTAATTGTTTTATTTTTTGTATAATTTATTATTTTATAGTTTCTATATAATATTTTTATTATATTTTATTAAATAATATATAATAATTGTTTATATAATTTTTGGAGTTTATTTTATTTTAGGATATTATGATATGATTATAGGTTAATGTTATATGTTTATTATTATTTATTTTAAATTGTTTGTTTTTTATTACTTTATTTTTATTTTTCTTTTTAAATGGTAAATTATTTATGATCATTTTTTATATTTTAATAATTTATAATATTAATTATTTAATATTTAAATTATATATTAAATATAAAATTATTATTATAAGATTTTATTTTGTAGTATTGTTTGTTTTATTTTTTTTTTTATATATATATTTTTCAATATATATTTTATTAATTTTAATATTATAAATGAGTAAATTTAATAATTAATTATTATTTTTATTATTTTTTTAGTTTTTATGAATTAGTTTTTTTATTTGTATTATATTTTATTATTATTAATTAGTTTTTATTTTGTTTTGTATATTGTGTTATTGAGGTAGTGATTTTTTTTTTTTAATATGAATATTTGTTTTTTTTTTCTTTATGTATTTGGGATTTATTGTTAATATATTATGTTGTATTTTTTATATGTTTGATTTATATTTAATATTTATATATAATTTATGAATAATGTTTATATTATTATTTTAATAATATTATAATAATAATATGTTTTTTAAAATATTTTTATATATTTTTATATTATTATTTTATTTAATTTATTTTGAGTGTATTATCTTTTCTAATATTTATTTTTTTATGTATTAATTTTAATTTTTTATTAATTATATTTATTTTTTTTAGTAAATGTGATTTATTATATTTTTATAATATATTTTTTTATTATAATATGAAATATTATTATTTATTTTATATGTATTAAATTTTTTTTCAGACTTTTTTAATTTATAAATATATTTTACTTGTTTTTTAATATGAATTAAAATTTTGGTTATTATTTTTTAATTTTTGTTCTTTTTTAATTTTTATTATTTTTATTTTTTAGATTTTTTGTTTTTTTAATTGTATTTTATTCTTTTTTAAAGTTTATAATGAGATATATTATATTTTTAATTTTTTATTAATATTATGTTTTATGATATATTATAAATATTTATTTATATATTATATTAGATAATTAATTTTATAATGCTATATTTATTATATGTTAATTTTTTATATTATTATAATAATTTTAAGATTAATTATATTATATTTAATTTAAAATTTTTATAATTTTTTTATTATTATTTATAGGTTTAATTTATTTTTCATTTATTAATTAATAATATTTGTTTATTTTTATGTTATTATTTTAGATATATTTATAATATTAATATTGATATTATTTTTAATTATTTATTTTGAGCTTTATTTGATATGTTGTTGTTTTTGTTTATGAAGTTTTTTTTATGTTTATATTATTAATATTGTATATTACATATTATTATTGTTATAGGTTATTTAATTATTTATTTATTTATTTTTATAAAATATTTATTACTACGATACTGAATTTAAATTATGATACTATAAATATTATGTTAATATATTTATAGTAAATTTATTTGGGTTGTATTTTTATTAGTGGGGTTATAAGGGTTTTATTTTTAATTTTATTAATTAATAATTTTTATATTGTTTTAATTTAATTATTATATATTATTATGTTTAATTTTTATTGAATTTTATATAAAATTATATTTATTTTTATTTATTTAAATATTTTATATATTATTATAATATATTTTTTTTTAATTTTTTATGATATTTTATTTATAATAGTAATTTATTTTTTTTTTAATTTTTAAATAATTTTTATATATATATATATTTTTAATAATTTTTTATAATTCTATATAAATATATTTATATATATTTTTATTATATGATTTAATAATATTTTTATTTTTTATAGTATATTAATATTATATTTATTAATTTTTTATATATTTTTATTAATTATTATTATTATTATATATTATTTATTCATATATTATTTATATTTGATATTATTTTTAATTTATTTTAATTTTATTTTATTTATTTTAATTAAGTATATAGTTTTATATATATTTATTTTTTAATAGTTTAGAATTTTTATTATTTTTTTTATTTTTGAAAGGTATTAATTATATTTGTTTTTTTTTATGATATATGTTATTAATTTAAAGTATTTATATTTTTTTAGATAGATATTTTTATTATTATTATTTTTTTTTTTTTTAATTAAATAATTATTTTTTTATATTATGTTTATTTTTTGTTTTAATAGATATAGATATTATTATAATGATTATACTTAAAATATTTTATTTAATATTATTTATTTATCTTATTTATTTTTTATTTTATTTGATTTATTTATTAGTTTGATTTAGTTTGTTGTTGGATTGTTGGATTAGATGAATTTTATTTATATATAATTCATTTGATTTTATATTTAATTTTGTATATTATTATTTATATATTTGGTAATTTATTTATTATTTCATATTATATTTTATTAAATTATTTTGAATATTAAGTGAATATTTTTTAATTTATAATATATATTTGTATTAAAGTTTATGATTATATTTATTTTAGTTGTTTTTTGTTTTTTGTTTGTTTCATTTTATTGTTATATTTTTAAATTTATTTGTTTTTATATTTTTATTATTTATTTTATATATATATTTTATATGTTGATTATTCTTTTATTATTGAATTTTAAAAATTTTTTTAACTTAATTTTTTTATTGTTTTTAATATTTTTTATAATATTTTAATATATATAAATTTTATATTATAATATATTTTAAATTTATAATAAGTTGAATTTTATATTTTTTAATATATATTTTTTTATAAAATATAATATTATTTTAGATTTTATTTTTATTAATATTTAATATTTTATTTTAAAATTATAATATTATTAATTAGTTATATAATTTATTATCTTAAAATTTTTTAATATATATTTAATTATATATTATTATTAATCTATTATACTATAATAAATAATTTATTTGAAGAATTATATTAATAAATATTATTATATATTATATATTTGTTTATGTATATAATGATTTTTTTTAAATTTTTTTATATATTAATTTTAATAATTTATATTACTTGTTTTGTTTGTATTTTGTATTTTATTATTTTCATTTATAAATAATTTTATTTATTTTATATATTTATTTGTAGTAATTAAAGATGTTATTATTATTGATTAAAAATATATATATTACTTTTATTAATTAATATTTCTTTATTAGATTTTTTAATTAATTTTAATTAATTTATTATATTATGTTTACTATAAATTTGTTTTAAATATATGATTATTAATTGTTTTATTATAATTTTTAGTATAATTTTATATATTTACTTTAATATTTTTTTATATTTTGTTATTAGATATATACTTATTTTATATTATTTTATAAATTTATTTATTATTGATTGAAATTTATTTTTAAGTTTATATTATTTTTTATATTTTTTTTTTTTTTGTATTTAAAATTTTAATAATTTTTAGTTTTTTAAATTTTTTAGTATGTATTTTATGTAGTTTATATATTTTGTATACATTTTAATATTAATTAAAGTTATATATTTATTAATATATTATTATATTTATATATTATTTAATTTTTTTTGGAGTATTTTGTGATTAATAAAATTTAGATTTGACTATTTTATTATAGATTTATAGTATATAAAATTAATTTATATTATATTATATTTTATATTAAAATTTGGATATGTTTTTTAGGATTTTAAAATAATTATTATATATATTTTTCTGATAGAATTTAATATTTATTAAATCTTTATAAATTAGAAATTAATTAATTTAATTTTATTAGTATTATTTTTATTTTAGTATAATAGTATTTATATATTATTTTACTTACTTTTAAATTATATTAGTATTTTATTAATTAATTTATATATTTTGAGTTGTTTTGAATTTAAATATTATCTTTATATTTTATTTGTATTATATATTATTATTTAAATATATATTTTTTTAATTTTTATATATTAATTAATATATATTAGTAGTATAATATTATTTTATTTTAAAGATTTTTAAATATTATTTAGTGTTTTATATTTATATTTTTTATATAAATATAATTAAATTTATTTATTTTATATTTTTATTAATTAACTTATTATTTTATTTATTATAATTATATTATTATATATATTTTTAATTATTAATGTTTGATTCTAATTTTTATTTATTATAAATTATTATTATTATATATATAATTATTATTTTTTTTGAGATTTATATTTATACGATTTTTGATTATTTTATTTAATTAAAATTTGTAATATATATAATTTTTTATATTTATTTATTTTTGAGTTTTTATGTAATTTGTATTAGATGGATATTGTTTGTTTAATTAAATTTTTTTGTATTTATTTTTTTTTATAATGTTATATTATATTTAATATTTTATTTAGTTAAATTTAAAATTTAGTATAGTTATCTTATAATAGAATATGATTTATGGATGCTTTTAGTTAAATTTTATTTTTTATACATTTTGTATTTGTATAATTTTAAGTTTAATATATAAATAAAGTTTTATTGGAATGTATTTTATATATTTTATTTAATTAATATTGTATTTATATAAAATATTCGATTATTTAATTATTGATTTTATATATTTTTTTTATTTAGTTTTATTTTATTATATTAAATAATTTTAATTAATTAAAAATTTATATTTATTATATTATTATTATGATTTAATTTATTATATATTATTTTTTATATTATTTTAAATATTTAATTTTTTTTTTTTTTTATATTTTGTATGTATTAAATAATATTTTTGATATTTTTTTGATTAATTTTATGGAAAATATTTTATTATTTTTATTTCTAGATAGTATTTAGATTTTTATTTTTTCTATATTATTTAATAATATTTAATTAAAATAAATATAATAAATGTTATTATTATATATTTAAAATTATTCTATTAATTAATTTAAATTATTATAATTTTAATACATTATATAGTATTTTAATATAGTATTATAAAATTATATTTATTATTAATTATTATAAAATATTTTTTATTAATATAATTAAATAATTATTATATATATTTATTTTTTATTTTTATTGTTATATTTATTATATAATGAAAATAATAGTTTTATAGGTATTTTTTTCATAATGATGTATGTAATTTTATGTGTTAATAATTTTATTTTTATTATATATATATTTTATATTATTTTATTATAATTTTATTTAAAATTATAATTAATATTATATTTTTATAATTAATTATTTTATTAATTAATATATATTTATATATTTTAATTTTAATTATTTATATAATATATATAATTAATTAAAATTAAAATAGTTTTATTAATATATTTATTTTTTATATATTTATTAAATTTATTTATATAATTTTTAATTTATTTTTATAATTTATAAAATAATTAGTTTTTTATATTTTTTTTTTAAATATTTTTATTATATAACTTTTTTTATAATTATTATTAATTTTTTTAAATTGATTTTATTTTTATATATATATTATTTAATGATATTTTTTAAATTTATTTATTACTATAATATTTTATATTAAAAATATTTTTGTATTATATTTTTATTTAATAATTTAGTATATTTTTATTAATATTTATAAAAATATATTTTATTATTTTTTTATATTTTTTCTTTATTTATATTTTTTATTATTTATTTAATTTTATATTATTACAATAAATATAATTTTATTTTATATATCATTTAATTTCTTTATATAATTAATTTTTATAAGTATTTTATTATTTGTATTTTTTATTTTTTTTTAATTTATTTTATATTGATTTAATTTTTATATTTATTTATATTTAAATGTTTTTAATATTATTTTATATATATTATTAAATATTTATATTTGATTTTTTATTTATAATTAATTATATATATTAATATTTTTATATAAATAATATTTTTAATTATATAAATTAATACATATTAACATTTTTATTTATATTATTTTATTTTTTAAATTTAATTATTATATTTATTATTATAATTTTATATATTAAATATATTTAATTATTATTTCTTAATAATACTTAATTTTTTTATATTTTTTTTATATTATAATTAATTTTATTAATAATTATAAATTTAATTTTATATATAATTTATTTTATTTAATTTTATTTATATAAATTAATATTTATATTATGATTTTATGTAGTTAAATTATTAAAATTTTTATAAATTTTTACTTAAATATTATATTTTTATAAAATTTTTATTATTTTAATAATTAATTATATTATATTTAATATTTTTAATTTTATTTATTTAATAGATAATATATAATTTTTTAATAATCACATTATTATATTTTATCACTATTTAAAATATTTTTTTTTATTTAATTATTATATTATTATTTATTTTAATTTTTTTATTATTAAATAATATATTACAATTTTTTTTATTAATGTTTTTAATATTATTATTATATTTATATAATATTTTTATTAAAATTTCTTTTTTTTTATAATTATTAATATATTTATTTTTTTTTTATAGTTTTTTTAACTAAATATATATAAATATATTAATATTTATATTAATAATAGATTATTTTAATTTTTATTTATTATATTAATAATATTAATATATTTTATAATGTTTAATTTTATTTTTTGATTGAATTATTTAATAATAGATAAATTATTTTATTTTTATTTATAATACATTTAATATATTTTTGTTTATTAATATTTTTAATAATATTATTTATTAAATTTTAAATATTTTTTTTATATTTTTATTATTAAATTTTATATATATTATAATGTTTATGTTTTTTTAAATTTTGATATATTTATTAATATTTATATTTAATTTAATTTAATATAATTTTTTAGTTTTATAGAATTTTTTATATATATTTATTTTAAATAAATTATTTTGATTAAATTTTATATTTTATATATATATATAGATTATTAAAAATTTTTATTTTAAATATTTATTTTTTTTTGTATTTAATTTATTTAATATTTAAATTAAATATATATTATTTAAATATTATAATATTTTTATATAAATTTTATAAAATTTTTATTAATATTATTATTATTTATAAGTATTAATTTTGATATATATTTAATTTAATTATTATAAAATAATTAGATTATTTATTAATTATAATTATTATTTAAATAATGTATGTGTTATATTTAATTTAATTTATTTTATTATTAATTATTTATTTTATATTAATATTATTATATTAATTTTTTATTTATTTATTTATTTATTTTTATTTATATTTCTATATATTTGATATTATAAAATAATTTATTATTAATTATTAATAAATTTTAATTATTTATAATATTTTTTCTATTTATATATATATTATAAATTTATATATTTTATTTTAATTTTTATAAATTTAAAATATTTATATTTAAATTATAAGTTATTTATATTATTATATTAAATATATATAAATGATATAATTTATATATTATTTTAATTTATTTTATTGTATTTTTATATTTTTATTAATAATATATAATGATTATATTATTTTTTTTATATTTTATTATTTTATTTTTAAGAAATAAATTATATGTTGTATTTTATTTTATGTATATAATTTTATATTATTTATTTTTATTGTTTATTTTTATAATGATAAATTTTTATATATATAAATTTAGAATATATATATTTGTTATTTTATATTTATTAAATTTATTATATATTATATATATATTTTTAATGATATTATATATGTATAGTTTATTAATTTAGTATAATTGTTGAATTTTTTGATTAATTATATGCATAAATTAAAATTATATAAAATGTATATAATTGAATTTATAAAATAAATTTATAGTTATATTTAGAAATTAGTTATATATGAATTAATATTATATTAATTTGATTTATAATTTTTGATTTTATTCTTATTATAATATATATATTAATATATATATTTAATTTAATTTTATATTATATTTATAATTATTTTATTTATTATATAGATTTATATAATTTTATTTAATTATTCTAAATTTAATATTTTATTATATATAATTTCATATATATTGTTATATTATATTATTTTGATATTTTATATATAGATACTAGTAATGTATTACTATGATAATATATAATTGTTTTGTTTTTGTAATTATAGGTTAATGTTTAATAAATTGTATTAATATTTACTTTATTATTAATTATTAAAATTATATTTTTTAGTTGTTGTAATTTATTAAGCATTTTTATATTTAATATTTTTATTTTGTAGTTTTATATTATTTATTTAATAATTATAGTTATATATTTGATTTTTTATTATTATTTTATATAGTATTCGATATTATTGGATATTTGCGATTTTATTAATAATTATTAAAATTATATTATTTTTTTATTATTATATTTAATTTTTATAAAAGTATATATAGTTTATTAAATAATTTTAATTTATATATTATATATTTTTTTTTTTTTTTTTATATTAATTGATTTATTCTTAAAATTATATTAATAATTATTATAATATTTTATATTTTGAGTTTTTTTTAATGATATTTATATGGTTTAGATTATTTATTAATACAATTTATATTTTATAATTTTTTAATTAATATTATTATTGTATTTTATTTTTATTATTATAAATATTTAATATATTTGTAATATTTAGATTTATTTATTTAATACTATTATATATTTTATAATTTTGTTAAATTATCTTTTTAATGAGTATTTATTGTTTATATATATAAGTTATTTTAATATTATATATTGGAATTTTTTTAATATTACTGTAATATAATTTTATTATTATTATATATAATTAAAATTATTTTTTTATTTATATATATTTATTAAATATTTATATATTTATTATATTAAAATAATTATATTTATTATAATATTATTTAATAAATTTAAAAAATAATTCATTATTACTTTATTATATTTTATATATTAATTTATTTTATTAAATTTATTTTAATATTTATTATTATAAGAATTTATTTATATATTATATTTTAAGATTTTTTATAATTTTATTTTTTATTTTATAATATTATTTATTTATTATATTTACTTATATTATTATTTATTTAATTTTTATAAATTAAATTAAATTTATTTTAATTAAACATAAATGATTAATTTCTATTAAATTATTTTGATAATAATAATTTATTAATTGATTTTGTTAAAAAAAATTATATAATATTTTGAATATTATTTATTTTTATAATTTAAATTAATTTATTATATAAATTAATTTATTTATAGTATATTAATTAATTTAATAATAATATTTTAAATAAATTTATTATTAATTTATATTATTATATATTTATTATTATACTATTTTTTTAAATTTATTTATTACTCTTTTATATTATTTATTTTATTAATTACATTTAATTTATGATTATTTTTTTATAATAAATATTTATAAATATATTTTATATATTAAATTATAATTTAAATAATAATATTGTAATAATTTTACTTATTATTTTAATATTATATTATTTAAATTATTAATTTATATTTTTTTAATTAATTAAATTTTTTGGTAATTTTTATATTATTATAATTAATAATTTTAAATATTTTAAATAAATTTATAATATATTAGATTATATGTTATACTTATAATATAAATATTGTTATATTTTAATTTCATTTTATTAGATAATATTCTAGTAATATTATTAATATTATTAATTTTTATTTTAAATAAATATATATTTCTATAATTATATTGTTATATAATTATAATTTTATATATTATAATTTTTTTTATATATATTAATAATTTTATAAATTATTATAATATATATTTATTTTTATTATTTATATATTTTAATAAGTTATATTTTTAATTATTTATTTTATTTTTTTTAAATTGAAAATATATTATTATTATTTAATATTTTTATTTTAAAAAATATTATATATATTTATTAATATATAATTTTTTTTTGTAAATATTTATTTTATTTATATATATTTTTGTTTTTTTTATTTTTGATATAATTTATAATTTTATTATTAATTTTATTAATATAATATTTTTTTGATTATTAATTTTAATATTATAAATATTATTTAAATAATTAAATTTATATATAATTTATAATTTTTAATATTGTATATTTTTTTAAATTAATTAAATAATTATTTATATTTTTATATATATATTTATTTATAATATTATTTTTTAAATATTATAATTATATAATAATTTTTTTAATATTTAAGTTATTTATAAATTTATAATATATTAATATATATTTAATTTTATTTAATTTTTTATTAAATTATAATAATTTTTTTTTATATTTTTAATTTTATACTTATTATTTATTATTATTATTTAATATTATTATTTATTTTCTTTATAATATAATTAAATATTATAGATATTTTTAATTTATTTAATTTATTAATTTATTAATTATTATTTATTATAATAAAATTGTAATATATTAATATTTATTTAATTTTTATTTTATATTTATTAATAATTATTTATATATAATTATAATTTATTAATATTTTTATTATTTAATTCATTATAATTTTTATTAATATATTAATTAATTAAAATTATTTTTTTTATATAATAATTATATTTTTATTTTATTTATATATTATATTAAATATTTATTAAATGTTAAAATTATTTTTTTATTATTATTATTTATAATTAATTATTATTTAGAAAAATTAATATTAATTTTATAATATGATAAAATATAATATATATTTATTTTTAATAGTAAATATAAAAATTTATGTTTAAGTAATTATAATATTTTATTTTTTTAATACAATACAAATACAATATATTAATTTGATAATTTATATATTATAGAATAGTGATATGTGTTTTCTATATATGTTATTAAGATTATTTATTAGGTTTTTATTTTTTAATTTTTTATATTTTCTATATTTTTTCTATTATATTATGTTTGTATTTTATTATTTAATATTTTGATTTTGAAGTTATTTATTTATAGGTTTATTAATTTTTATTTTTTTTTTTTATTATATTGATTATTTAAATATTTTTTTTTTTAATTTAATTTTTATTTTTATTTTATATAAATATAAATTGAAAGTGTTTAATTAATTTTATATTATTTAATATATATTTTATTTTTAATTTTTAATTTTTTTATTTTTTTAAATATTTTATTTTTATAAATAATTATTTAATAATTTTTTATTTTATTTTATTATATTATTTTTTATTTTAAAATTTTTATTAATATTAGTTTTTTTATTTTATTATTTTATTATAATAATTGTTTTAAATAATATTATTTAATTATTATTTAATATAATTATTTTTTTTAATTTTAATTATAAATATTATTTTAATTATTTTAATTATTTAACTATTTTTCTTAATTTTAATATTATATATTAATAAATTTAATTTTAATATTTTTATTATTATATTATTATTAATAAATATAGTATTATTAATATAAATTTTTTTTAATTTATTATTTTAATTTTATAAAAATTAAATATTTTTTAATAAATCTTTATTAATTTTTAATTAAAATAAATTATTTAATTTTTTAATATTAAAATTTTTTTAATTTTAATTTTATTTATATATATTAAATATTTAAAATTATTATTTATTTATAAATTAATTTAATTTAAAAAAATTAATTAATTAAGAATTTTAATTTTTATACTATTATTTTATTATTTAATATATATTATTTTTAATTTATATATTTTATAATTATTTATAAAAATAATAATTCTTATTATATAGTATATTTTATATTTTTATTATATATTATTTTATTTTTTTATTTAATTAATATTAATTTGTATTACTTAAATTTTTATATATTTTTACTATTTTTTAAATTTTAATATTATTTTTTTATTTTATAAAATTAATTATTATTTTATTTTTTTAAATATGAATATTAATTATTTTATAGGATGAAATTAGTATATTAAGATTTTTATTCTTAATTAAGTATTGATTGATTAAATATTATATTTTTTTTTATTATATTAATATAATATTTTAATATAAATTTTTATTTATTTATTTATTTTTTAATTTATTTATTATTTAATTAATATATTTTTTTTTATTAATTTATTTTGAATTATTTTATATTAATATTATTTTTATATATTTTTATTATTAATTTTATTATTTATTATTATTTATAAATTTTTTATTTAATATATTTACTTAATTATTTAATATTTAAATTAATCTTAATTTAATAATAATAAAATTATTAAATTTTTTAATTTATTTATATTTATTTATTTATATATCTTTATATTCATTTTAATAAAATTAATATATTATAATATTATAGTAATTTATATATTATATAAAAGTATATATAATAATATATTCTATATTTATATATAATTTTTATAATTATATATATACAGATTAATTAATTTTATAATTAAATATATATTTTTAATATAATTAATATATACTTTTATATTTTTAATTTAATATATAAATATATTAATATTATATTTCTACATTTTTATAATATTTTTTAATATGTATAATTATTATAAATTATTATCTTTTTTTATATATTATTAATTATATTATTTTTTATAAATAAATATTTTTTTATTTTTTTTTATATATTTTTTAATATAATATTATATATTATATATTTATTAAATTATATAAATTATTAATTTATTTTATTATTAATATTTTATATTTATTTTATATATAAATTATGATAATTTTAATTATTATAAATTTATTACTTATTATTAATTATTTATTAATTTATATATATATATATTAAAATTTATATTTTTTTTTAACTTAAATAATATAATTATAGTATTATATATAATTTTTATTTTTTTTTTTTTATTTAAATGTTATTTATTATTATTATTTTATTGTATTATATATTTAAATATAATTACGTTATAATAATTAATTATTATAATAATAAATTTTTTATTTTAATTTTATATTTTAATTAGATATTTTTAATTAATTTTATTATATTATTTAATCTGTTCTTAATAAATTTATAAATATAATATATATATTAAATTTATTTTATTTAATAATTTTTTTATATTTTATATATTTAAATTTTATAATATTAATTATAATTTTATATTATATATTATTTTTATATAATTTTATTATAATTAATTATATATTATATATTATTTATTAATTTAATATCTTTCTCTATATTTCTTTTTAAATTTATAAATTTAATTTAATATATATATTATATAATTTATTTTTATTATTTAATAATTAATAATTTTATATTTAATGTATCTATATTTTAAATTAATATTTATATAATAATATTTTTATATTTAATTTTTTAATATATTAAATATTTATTAATTTTTTAATTTTTATTTAATTAATATATATTTTTTATAATATATATAATTAATTTATATTTCAATAAAATTATTTTTTATTATATTTATATTATTAATTATATTTATTATTATTTATATAATATATAATTTTTTATAATAATTATTATATAATAAAATATATATTTAGTATATTATTGATTTAAAATTTAATTTTATTAATATTATTTTTTTTTAATATTTTTATATTTTTATTATATAATTTTAAATTTAAATATTTATATAATATTCTATTTTTATAAAATTATTTATTTTTTAATTATTTTTAATTTATTATATATTTTTTATTTTTAAAATTTTTAATAATGTTTTTTTAAATTATTATATTATATATAAATATATAATATTAAATTATATTTTAATATATATATTTTTTATATTTATATATTATATTTATTTTAATTATTATTTTTATTAATAATATAATTAATATTTAATATTTTTATTAAATTTTAATAATTTTTATTTTTTATTATTTTTATTATTTATAATTTTATTATTTATTATTTTTAATATTAATATTTTTATATTAATAAAGCTAATCAGCAGCCTTGATTTTTCGCTGCTGTGTGATAATTATAATTTTTATTTTAATTTATATATATTATATTATATATTCGGAGTGAATATTTAATATAAAAGACTATCATTATTTATTTATATTATTTATTAATATATATTTATATTTTATTAATTATATTAAATTTAAGTTATTTATTTTTTTATTATATTTTATTTTTTAAATATAATGTTTTTTTATTTTTTTATACTATTAAAATTAATTTATAATATATTTATATTTTATATAAATTAATTTTTATTTATATATTTTAATAATTAATTTTATTATAATTAATATATATATTTATTATTATTATATAGTATTTTAGTTATTTAATAATAATATTAATATAATGATTTAATACTATATAATTTATAATAATAATAATTTTTTTTAATATTAAATATATTTAATTCATTTATAATTTATAAAATAATTTATAATATAATATTAATTTTATTTAATATTATATTTTTAAATATTATTTTATTTTTAAATTAATATTTATTTTTTATATTTTTATTATTAATTTATATTATTTATTATTTATTATTATGTATATATAATTTTATATATTATATATTATTAATTTAATTTATTTTTTTAATTATTTTTTAAAATATTATAATTAATATATTAATATATAAATTTTTATAATATTTTTTATTAATATTATATAATATATATAATAATATTATATTTATAATATTTTATTTTAACTTTAATATACTTATTTATTATATTTATTTTATTTATATATATATATTATATTTGATTTAATTATTTTAATAATTAGAAATATTTTCTATTTATTTATTTTTTTTTAATTTATTTATAATTATTATTTTAATATATTATTATTTAATTATTAATTATATATATATATTATTATTTATTATATTATATATTATTAAAATTTATTTAATAATATTATATTAAATATTTTTTATATTTAATTTTTTTAAATTTATTTAATTTATTATTATTAAATATTATATTTATTATTTTATTATAATATATTAAAATTATATTAATTAATATATTATATTTTATTAATTTATTATAATTTAAAATTTATTAATATATTTATTATATAATTATATAAATATATTTTAATATTTTATTTTTTTAAAAAATTTTCTATTATTTTAATAATGTAATTTAATTATATATAATAAAAATTAAAATTAATATATTTTTTATTATATATTTTTTAATATTTATTATATTTATATGTTTATAAGTAATTATTAAAATTTAATAATTATTATATATAATAATAATTTATATTATTTTATGATTTATTAATATAATTATATTTTAAAATATAATTATAATTTATATCATAATATAATTATTTTATGTGAATATTTTGATATAATATATTTACTTATAATAAATTAATTTTTATAATATATATATTTTAAATTATTATATTTTATTATTTAATATTTAATTATATTTAATATATAAATATAAATAGTTAATATTAAGATAATTTATTTTTTAAAATAATAAAATTATTGATTTATATTTATTAAAATTTAATTTTTTATAAATAATTTATTAATTATATTTTTATAATTTTATTTACTTAATTATTTTTTAAATTTATATTATATTTTATTAAATAATTAATTTAATTATATTATTATTTTTTAAAATATTTAATATATTTTTAATATATAAATTTATATTATATATATTTTATAAATAATTAAAATTTTATTACATATTAATAATTTACATATTTTTATTATATATATTTATTATTTTATATTATTTAAATTTTTTATTTAAATATATATTTATATTTTACTTTTTTAATTTTTATATATTAATTATTATAAATAATTTATTAAAATATTTATTTTATTAATTTTTATAATATATTATAATTAATTTTTTTTTATTTTATATAAAAATTATTATAGTAATTTTTGATATTTATTTTATATTATAAATTTATTTGTAATATATACTTATTTTTATTTTATATTATATTAATTTATATTAATAATAATCTTTTATTAATATTATAATTAATTATTATTATAAATGTATTTTTTATATTAAATATTTTTTTTTTTTATTACCTTGTTTTATTTTTTATTATTTATATATTAATTGTATAATATTCTATTATTTGTATTATAGTTTAATATATTTATTTTTATTTATTTATATAGTTTATGTATTATATATATTATTTTTATTTTTTAATTATTTATAAAATATATTAGTGTTTTATTATATTTTTAATTATATTATCTTATATTTTATATATAATTTAATATTTAATATTATAATATATTTTTTTTTTATATTAATTTATTTATTATAAAATTATATTAATAATTTAATTATATTAATTAATATTATATATATATATATTACCTAGAATTATATTAATTAATATTATATTAATAGTATTTTTCTTATATAATAATTTAATTTTATTTTATTTTTATTTATTGTTATTATATTTAATTTATATTTTAAATACAATATTTATTTATATAAAGTTATATATTCATTATATTAATTATATATTATTAATATTATATAAATAATTATTATACAAATTTTAATATTTTTATTATATAATATATTATTAAAATTCTTTTATTTATTATTATAATTTATATATATTAATAAATTTATATTTATCAAAATTTATAATATATATTATTTATTAAATAATATATATAATATATATTATTTTATTGTTATTTTTTTTTACTTATTTTATAATTTTTAATATTATTATTTAATTTTTTAATATAAATTATTATGTATTTATAAATATAATATTTTTATTTTTATTTATATATGATAATATAATTTATAAATTTATTTATTATTTAATAATTATTTAACTACTTCAATAAATATTTTTTTAGTTTATATAAATTTAATAATTTATTAAATATTATTTTTTATTAATTATAATATATATTTATTTTTTTTATAATAAATTATGTATTTATTTATTTAATTATTTATTAATAACTTTTTATATTTAATTTTATTATTTTAATATAATAATTTATATTATTGTTTATTTTAATTTAATTTTAATATTTATTTTTCATTAGTTTTATTTAAATATTTATTTTAATTAATATTTATATATTTAAATTTTAACTAACATTATATTTATATATATTATCATATATATTAGATATTAATAATTTTTATATTTTATTTATTTGTTAAATTATAATTAAATATTTCGTATTTAAAAATTTTAAAGATTTTTTTATTTTACTATAATATATATATATTTTTATTATTTATTTTAAATATTGTATTTAATCTATTTTATATTTTTATATAATTTATTATTATATATATATATAAAGTTCTAATATTATTATTTTTTTAAATTTTATTTTATTTATATTTAAATTTATATTTATAATTTTATATTTATATATTAATATTATATTAATTTTTATATTATTTATATTTATATTTAATTATATATTTATTATAATACTTATTTTTTTTATACAATTTTAAATTATTATTTAGAATACATATATTATATTATATATTATTAGTTTTTTTTTTTGTTTTTCATTAACAGATTTATATTAAATATATTTTATCTATTTTTAAATTTTTATATTTTTATTTATAATATATATTATTATTAATTTATAATTGTTATGTTTTATTTAATATTATTTAATTTAATTATAATATTTTTTTTTTTTTATATTTTTTAATTATAATTTATCATATATAATAAGATGTTATTTTTTAAAATATTTAAATTAAATAATTATAATAATATTAGATAATTAATTAAATTAATTTATATTTATTAAGTATTTTATTAATTTAATATTTATTATTTAATTTAATAATTTATTTAATTAATTTTATATTTATAATTTTTTATTATTATTTTTATTTATTAAAATTATTTATATAAGTTTAATTTATTATTTTTTATATTATTTATTATATTAATATTTTATAATAATTTTGAATTATTTTTTTTTTATATATAAACAAATTAAGTTTATTTATTATTATATGAAGTTATATTTAGTTATTTTAATATGTATTTTAATTTTTTTTTTTTTTATTTATTATTTTTGCTTATTTATGTTTATATAATTATTTATTTAATAATTAATATATTTATTATTTTATTAAAATTTATTAATTTATATTAAATTTATTTATTTATTATTTAATTTAATTATTATTATATAATAATTATAATTTATCTATTTAGATGTTAGTTATTTAAATTTAATGTTATTTTTATTATAATATTATATTTTTTTATTATTAAATATATAATTGTATATATTTTTATATATATTATATATATTTTTTTATTATATATTTAATTATATATATTATTTATTTTTATTTAATATGTATAATGAGGATATTATTTATTTTATTAATTATTATGTAATTTTCATAAGTTAATTAAATTTTTATTTTTAGTTATTATTATTTGTATTAAGCTATTTACTACATGTAATTATGATATTATTTATATTTTATTATTTTAATACATTTTTTTTTTTATTTTTATAATGTTTATAATTTTTTATATATTAAATATTTATATGATTAATTTTTTTATTTATTTTTTTATATGATATTTTATTAAATTTAATTATATACATTTTAAATTATATATTTTATATTATATATTATATTTATTTTTTATTTTCTCATAATTTTTAAATTTATTTTATTTATTATATATTTTATTCTATTTATAATTTAATATTTTTATTTATTAAATATATAAAATATTATTTTTTTTTTTTTATTATAATTATATTTTTTTATAATAATTGTATTTATTAATATTAATTATAATTTATTATTATTAATTATTATTTATTAGTATGTTTAATTAATATTTTATATATTAATATAATTTTTATATATTTATATATACTTTTATTAATTTTTATATATATTTATTATAATTTAATTTAATTTATTTTTTAAATAATATTATTTTATATTTAATATATATATTATTTATATAAATATTAATATATTATATTTAGTTATTTTATATTATAATGTAATTTTATTAATATTTAATTTATAAATCTATTTAATAATAATTAATGAATAATTAATTAAATTATTTTTTTTGTATTAATTATATTTTTTAATTATAACGTATTATATATTATAAATCTTTATATATTCCCATTATTATATTATTAAATAATTTATATTTATTACATTTAATATATTATTCTATTTATTAATATATTATATTATATTTAAATTATATATAATAATTAAATTTTTTTTTTAATATATTATTTATTTATATATTAAATTATTGTTTATGTTTGATTTATTATTTTTTGTTAATTAATATATTTAAAATATTATGCATTATATATTATATTTTATAATATTTTATTATATTTTATATTATATATTATATTTATTAGATATATTGATTTATTATATTATTAATAATAATTTTATTATATTAAATTTAATTTTAATTATATTTTTTTTATATTTATTTATATATTTTAATTTTATTAATTAATATTTTATAATAAATAAATTATATATATTTTTTATATAATTTATATAATTCTAAATTTTTTTTTAATTATAATATTAATTATTAATTTTTATTATTTATTTTTTATATATTTTTTTTTTTTTTTTAATTATTCTTTTTATATTTTATATATTTATTTATTTATTTAACAAATAAATATAATTAATAAATATAATTTATATTTTTATAAAGATAATTATTTTATAATTTATATATAATTATAATTTTTTTATTTAATAAATTATTATGTATTTTTTAGTAAATTATATATTTTATTTTAAAAATATTTTAATATTTTTATTAATTATATTATTTATTTTTATTACTTTTATATTATAATATAAATTAGCATTATTTTTTATATATTATTGATATTAAAATAATTAAATAATATTTTATTAAATTTATATATATTTATATTTTTTATATATTTTTTTTTTTAATTATATTTTTTTTTTTTTTAATTTATATATATTATAATTATTTTTGGTTTATATTTATTTTATATAATATTACTAAAATTTATTAATAATTGAATTAATATTATTATATTTATTTTTAATTTTATTAAATTTTTATCATAATATATAAATAATTACTATAAAATTAATATTATAAATATTAATATTTTAAATTTATTAATAATTAATTTTTAAATATATTTTAATTTTAAATATTATTATTTTCTTAATTAATATAAATTAATAAATATTATTATATTTTAAATTTTAATTTAGATTTTTATATTAATATATTAATTTTTTAAATTTTTTTGTTAATTTAAATAATTTAATTATTAAATTTATTTAAATATATATATATTTATATTTAATTAAATTTATTATTTATATTCATTATTTTTTTATAATAAAATATTATTAATTATCTATTATAATATTTAAACTTTTATAAATTATACATATTAATTATTTATTTGTTAATTTTTAAAATTATATATATTTTAAATATAATTCGTTATAAATAATATTAAATATTTTATTATTTTATTAATTTAATTTTTATTTTATTTTTTATACTAAATATTTAATATATAATATATAAATAAAATTTTTTTATTTATTTTATATTAAAATTAATTTCTAAAATTTTTTATAATTATATTCAATTTATTTATTAATATATTTTTTATTATTTTTATTTATATTTTTATTTATTAAGTTGTTTAAATAATATATAATAATAAATTATAAATTATTTATATTAATTATATATTTATATATTACTGATATTATATTTTTATATTTAATTTTAATTTATAATATTTTTTTATATTTATTTTTATCTATATATTTATTATTATATATAGTTATATTTTTTATATAATTATAAAATAATTATTAATATTTATAATATACTATTTTATTTAATATTAATTATATTTATATATTTTATATTTTTTATTTTATAATTTTATTTTATATAATTTATTATATTATACATATAAATTAATTTATTTATTATATACAATATATATATTATATAATATTTATTTTTATTATAATTATATATTAATAATTATATATATGATAAAAATTATATTTTATTTTTTTATATTTATTTTAATTATTATAGTATAAATTATTTAAATTATAATAATTATTATTTATGTATTTAAATTTATATTATTTTATATTATATTTATTATATAATTTTTTACATAATATTATTTATATATTATATAATTATTTTATATATGATATATAATATATTTATATTTAATATATATATATAATTTTATTTATTTAATATTATTTAATTTAATAATTATTTATTATTCTTATTTTTATAGTTTAATAGATTTTTTTTTATAATATATAATTAATATTATTATAATTATATTAATTTATTTTATTATTAAATTTTTAAATAATTATTTTTATTTTAAATATTATTATATATTATATATAAAATTATTTTTATATTTATATTTATTTTATAATTTAATATTAAATATTTATTTATATAAATTATATTTTTTTATCATTATTTTAATTTTAATTGTATGATTGTATATTATAATTTTTTATATTAATTATATTTTTATGATTTTATATTATTATAATATTTAAAAAAATATTTATTTAATTAATTTCATTTACATTAATTTATTAATATATTTATTATTATTTTATTTTATATTATTATTAGATTATTTTATTTATATAAATTTTAATATATATTTATATATTTTATATTTATGTATATTTATTATTATATAAATATTTATATTATATTGATATTTTATATTATATTTATTTAAATTTAATTATTTATTTTTGATTTATTTAGTTTTATTTTTTTTTTTATTTAAATTTAATAATATTTATTTTATTTTTAATTTAATTTTATTATATATTTTTTACTACTTATTTATTTTTTAAATAATTAATTAATATATTAACTATTTATTTTATATATTAAATATTTCTTATAATATAAATTTATTAATTTATATTATATAATTTTTAGTTTATTATTTTTAATATATATTAATATTTTTATAAATATATTTATATATAATAATTAATATTATTTTTGATTTATAATTTATTTTTATAATTTTTTCTTTAATATTTAATTTATAATTAATTTATTTTATATATTAAATTATTTAATTATATAATATATTTTTTTTATTATTATAGAAATAATTATATATTATTATAATAATTTTATTTATATTTTTTTAAAAATTTTATTATATTTATTTATAGTATTGATAAATCTTTTTTTTTATTTTATATAATATTTTATTATATTTTTAATTTTAATATTTATATTAATAATTAATGATTATTATATTTTTTTAATTATATATTAATAAATTAATAAAGTAATATTAATAATTATTATATATTATTAAATTTTTGCTTATATTATTTTATTTTATTTATATATTTATATTAATATTATTTTATTATTTATATATTTTATTTTTTTTTATTTATATATTATTTTAATTTATAATATTATATTTTTATATATTTAATTTATAATTTTAAATATATATATTATAAATTTTATTTTTAAAATTTTTATTAATAAATAATTTTATTTTTTTATATATTACTATTTTAAATTGTAAAATATATATTATTATTTAATTGTATATTAATTTAAAATATTATTATATTTTTTAATAATATTTTAATTTATATTAAATAGTATTTATATTAAAATTATAATTATTTTTATTATTATTTTATTTATATACAATATATCTTTTATAAAAATTTATTTTTTTTTTTAAATTATATATAAATCTTATTATATTTATATTAATATTTATTTAAGTTAATTACTATATATATATATATAAATATATAATTTTTATTATATAATTAATACTATAATATTAAAAATATATATTTTTATTATTATAATATTTATAATTTTAATATATATTATTTAATATATTATTATTTAGTTTATATTTTAAATATAATATTATGTATTATTAATTTTTTTGTAAAATATTTATTTAAAAATTAATTGATATTTAAAATATATTTATATTTATTTAAAATATTAATATTTATATTATAAAAATAATATTATTTTGATTATATATTTAATAATATATTTTTTATATTATATTATTTAATTATATATTTATTATATATATATTATTTTATCTTATATATAATATTATTTTTTTATAATTTATTATAATTATTAATTTTATTTTTTATTAATAATAATATAATTTTTTTTAATTATAATTTTATTATTAATATTTTAATAGAAATTTATTTATATTAATATATTGAACTTATTTTAATTTATATTTTAATAAAATATATATTTTATATTATATCATATATTTTAATATTTATTTAATATTAATGATATTTTGTTTTATTATATATTAAAATTTTGCAAAATTATTTTTAATTTATTTTTAATAATATTTATTTTAAATATTATTTTTTGTATTTTTAATTATATATATAATTAGTAATTTAAAATTAAAATTTATAGATATTATAAATTAATAATTTATTTATTATTTTTTTATATATTTATAAAAAATATTAATTATAAAAATATTAATATAATATATATTTATACTAATAATTCTATATTTTAATTAACATTATAATAATATTTATTATTATAATATATATATTATAATATTATATAATATTTAATATTTTATTTTATTATTAATATATTATTTTATATATTTTATTTATTTTTGATATAAAATTTTATATATATAATCTTTTAATAATATATTTATTATATATTTTTTTTATATATTAAAATTTATATTTTTTAATTATTAAATATTTTAATTTTATAAATTATTAATCTTTTTAAATTAAAATAATATATAATATTTTAATTTATAAGAATTTATTTTTATTTTATATTATTATATTATTTTTAATATATTTTATTATTTTTATTTATTTATTTATATATAATATATTAAAAATTTATATTTTTTTTTTATTTATTAAATATTAATTTATATATTTATAATACAATATTTTGTGTTATTATTAAATATTAAAATAAATTATTATTTTATATATTAATATAATTTAACTATATTAATTTATTTATTTGAAATTTTTATTTTATATTAGTATAAAATATTTAAATAAAATTTTAAAATATTATTTATATATTATATATTTTTTAATTTAAATTTTTAATTTATTGAAAATATATTTTTTATATATTTATTATTATTTTATTTATAATATTAATATTTAAATTATAATATAAATTATTTATTATTATTTTATTTATTATAATTTATTTATTATATATTATAATATATTTTAATATTTTATAAAATTATATATTATAATATTTTTATATTTATATAATAATAATTTTATAATATTTATATTATTTATTTTTTACTTTTATATATACTTTTATTTAATTATTTTATATATAATTTATTATTATTTTAATTAATTATATATATTATTTTAAATAATTTATTATTAATTTATTTTATAATTTTGATTTTTATTTATAATTTTTTTATAATTATATTTAAAATATATATTATATAAATTTTTAGTATATATTTTATTTTATTAATTTTTTATTTTATTATATATTATAATAATTAATAATGTGTTATATATTTTTTTATATTTTTAATTATATATAATAATTATATAATAAATTAAAATATAATTTATAAATATTTTAATATTAAAAATTTTTATGTTTAAGTTATAAATATTTTAAGTTTAAATTAAAAATTTATATTATATAATATATTTAACATATTTATTCTTATATTATTATTTTTGTTTTTATTATTTTAAATATAATTATATAATTATTATATTATTTTATTTATTATTATTAATTATTATTTTATTTTTAATTAATTTTTTAAATATAATATTAATTTTATTATTTTATTTTTTTATTATTATTATTTTATTTAATTTTATTATTTTATTATAATATTATTAAATATATTATTTATTTTTTATATATATATATTTTATTATTTATTAATATTTTATTAAAATTATATATAATTTAATATAATAATATTAATAATAAATATATAAAATAAATTTAAATATTTATTTTTAAAATATTTTTTATAATATTTTTATTAAATTTATATAATTATTAATTTTATTTTTAATTTTTAATTTATTATTAGAATTAATCATATTATTAATTATTGATAAATATTTTATGAATTTAAATATATTTTATTTTTATTTTTATATGTATAATTTTTATCATAAATAATATATTATTTTAATTTAAATAATTTATATTATTAATTATTATTATTTATAATTTTTATTAATTAATATATGTATTATTATATTATTTAATTTTATTTTAGATATTTATAAAATTATAATATTTTATTAATTTATATATATTTTAATTTTTATATATTATACTTTATTTTATATATTTTTTATATATATTTTATTTATATAAAATTTAAAATATATGTTTTAATTAATTATATATTTTATATGTATATTTATTTATTTTATTATATATATATTAATATAATAAATTAATTAATTTATTAAATAATTTATATTATTAAAATATTATTATTGAAATATATTCTTATATAATATTTATAATTTAATTTATTTTTTAATTTTTTTATAAATAATATATTTATTAATATATAAAAATTTTAATATATATTATTTTTATTATTAATATATATATATATTTTGTTATTATTTATTTTTAATTTATATTTTTTTATTAATATTTTATTATAATATTTTTATTTTAATTTTATATTTTTATAATATTTAATATTATAATAATAATATTTTTTTTTATTTATATATATAAAATATATTAATTTATAAATTACTTTATAAATATTTTATTATAATAATATATATTATTGAATATATTTAATTGTATATTATTTATAATATTATATATTTTTTTTTTTATATTTTATTTTTAAATTATTATAATTTATTTATATATTATTAATTTATAAATTTTAATTATTTTTTATTTTTTATTGTGAATTATATCCAATAAATATATAATATTATAATTAAATATTTTAAATTTTTATATATGTATTAAATTTTATAATATATAATTTTTATAATATATTATTTTATATTACAAATATAAATTTATTTTATTATATATATATATATATTTATATTATATTTTATATACTATATTTATTATTAATATATAATTTTTTATTATAATTTATTAAGTGTTATTATATAAAAATAATTTATATTTTTTTTATATAAATATTTTTTATTTTATTATATTTTTTATATAATTAAATTAATAATTTTATAAATATTATAATAAATATATATAAATAATTATTTTTTATGTATGCTAATTAAAATTTATTAAATTTTTTATAATTTATATGATAATTTATATATATTATGTACTATATTATATATAATTATTATAGAATTATAATATTAATATATATTAATTATTTATATATTAATGATATATATATATGTTATTATATATTTTATAAATATTTAAATTTAATTAATTCTAAATATTTTATTTATTAATTAATATTATAATTTTTCAAGTCTTATTTATATTTTATAATATTTTTATAATTTTTAAATAATTATTATACTAAGTATTTTAATTTATTAATATTATATTTTTATAATTATATATAATAATTTTATTATATATAATTTTTTTATTATATATATATTTATTATACATTATTATTATATTTTTTTTTCTTTGGTTTATTATAATTATTATAATATTTTTTTTTATTATTTTAATTTATATAATATAATTATATTTTTTATTTAAAATTTTTTATATATTTTTTTAAATATTTTAATAAAATTATTATATTATAATTAAATTATATTTTATTTTATATAATTATTTATTATAATATTATTTTTATATATATTTATTTTATAAATTATTAAATTATTTAAATATAATATTTTTTTATTATATTATTATATTTTTTATTTTATATTATAACAATTTTTAATTATTTTATTATAAATTAATATTATATGATTTTATATTATTTAAGGTTAATAATAATGTTATAAATATTATTTAGAATAAATTATTAATTATTTGAGATTTTTATATTTTTATTATTTTTTTATAATTTATTAATAAATAATTATTATTTTATCAAATATTAATTAATATTTATTATTAATATTTATTTTTAATGTTATTTAAAATTTTTATTATTTATATTTATAAATAATATTATTATATTATTATAATAAAAATATAATAAAATTTAATAATTTATTTAAATATTATATATATATATATATTATATATTTTAATATTAATATATATATATTTTTTTTATAAATTTTTTATTATTTATAAATAATATAAATATATTTATATATTAATTATTTATAATTTTTATTCTTTTATTAATATAGTAATATATTTATTTATGAAACAAAATAATTAAATATTATAATTATTATTAATAATTTAAATTTTAAAATTTAATTTTAATAATTTTTATTATTTTTATATATATTATTATTATTATTTATTTATAAATTATTTTAATATATTTTTATTATTTTATATCTTTTATAACATTTTTTTTTTTTATATATATAATTTTTATTATATATTTCTTTATAATATATATTAATATTTATTATTATATAATAATTTCTATTTATATAATTAATTTTAAAATTTATTATTTTATATTTTATTATTATAAATATTTATTTTATTAATATTTATATTTATTGATAATTAATTTAAATTTATTAATTATATTATTTAAATTATAATATAATATATTTTATAATTATATATTATTTTTATTAAATAAATAAATTTTATTTAAATTAAATTATATTTTATAAATATTTATTAATTTTTTTTTATTTATTTAAAATATAATATTATTATATTATATAATTTATATAAATATATAATATTTATTTAGTTTATTATATTTAATATAATTATTTTTTATATTAATATTTTTAATATTAATTTTAAATTATAATTTTATATAATTTTATAATTATTTATAAATATATTAAATTAATATATATATAGATTATATTTATTTCTATTTTTTTATTTTATTTATTTTTATAATATATATTTTTATTTATATTATATGATTTTTTTTTTTTATATTATATATTTTATTATATATTAATCTTTTAAAATTATTATTAATAATAATTATTTATATTTAAATTATTAAAATATTTATATATAAAAAATTTTATTATATTTTAATTATATTATAAATTTATTTTTAATTTTTATAATTTTATCTTTATTAAAATTATCTAAATTATTTATTAATTTATTTATTATTTAAATTTATATATTATATTGTATAATATTATTTTATTTTTTATATATTTTATTTATAATTTATAATTATATTATCTTTATGTATATTTAATATTTTATTTTATTTAAATTAATATTTGAATTTTTTTTATATATTATACATATTATTATTTAATAAATTAATTTAATTACTATATATATATTAAATTTATATTTATTATTATTATTATTAAAATTATATAACTTATTTATAAAAATATAATAAAATATTAATATTTTATTTATTTATATAATTATTTTTATATATATTAATATTTTTTAATTTTTTTTTATATTTAATATATTATTATATAACTGACTTATTTTATTTGATAAATTAATATTATTTTTATAATAATTTTTATATATATTTATTTAATATATTATTATTAATAAATTAAATTAATTAATATATTTATTTTAATTTATAATATTTTTATTTATATATATATAAAATATCTTTAATAATATTATATTATATTATAATTAATATTATTAATTTATATTTTTATTAATTATATAAAATTATAAATATTTATAGATTATTCAATAATATTATTTTAATATTTTAAAATAATTTCTTTTATGTTATATATTATAATATATTTATTTTATATATATTATTTAAAATTTTTTATATTTTTAATATTATTTATATTTAAATTAATTATTAAATAGATATTATTAAATTATTTTTTATTATTTTAATTTATATTTTATAATTTATATATATTTTATATAAATATATTAATTTTATTAATTTATTTTATATTTTTATATAAATAATTATAATATTTAATTTTTATATTTTATATTTAATTTATAATAATAATTTATATTTATTACTATAATATATAATTTTTAATATTTTTTTTACAATTATATATTAATTATTTTAATTTATATATTATATATAATTATATTATTAATACAATATTATTAATATTTATATATATAATAAATTTATTTAATTTTTTTAATTTATATAATTAATTTTAAATATATTTTTAATAATTTAAATTAAAAATTTTAATAGTTTATATTTATATTTATTTAAATTTATAATTTTTTATAATTATTTAAAATATCATTTAAAATTATATTTTATTTTAATAATTTTTTTATTATTATTATTATTTAATATTAATATTTATATATTTATATTAATTAAATTATATAAATAAATTTTCATTTATTAAATTATTTAAAATTATATATAATTTTTATTCTATTTTATAATTATCAATTTATTTAATAATATTTATATATAAATTATTATTTATAATATATTATTATTAATATAATTTTATAATATTTTTATACATATTTACTAAAGATATATATTATATTCTTTTTAAAAAATTATATTTTTATATTCTTTATTTTTAATAATATTATATATTTTTTATTATTATATTTATATATTATATTTAAATATATTAATAAATTAACTAAAATTTTCTATTTATAAAATAAATTATTATATATATAAATAATAATTAATAGAATATATATAAATTATTTATCTATATTAATTTTAATTTTATAAATATATATTTATTAATAATAAAATATTTATTAATTATATTTAATTTATTAAAATAAATATTAATTATATTTGTTTTTAATTAATATGTTACTTTTATATATAATTAATTATTTAGTAAATTTTTAAATATTTATTATATATTAAATAATTTAAATAATTATTTAAATTTTAAATATATTATATAAATTATATAAATAAATTAATTATTATTAAATTTATTGATATTTTTATAAATTTTTATATTATATTATAATAATAATATTTTAAATTATTTTTTTATTATATTTTTTTTGATATATATTATAATTTATTAATTATTAATTATAATAATTTATTATATAATTATATAAATTTAATAAAGTTAATTTTATTATTATTATATATATATTTTTATTATTACTTTATTGAATTTTATAGATATAATTAATGTGCGATTAAATAATTTAATATAAAATTTAAATTTAAATTAAAGTAATAATTTAATATTATAAAATTTTTTAAATTATAATATATTATTTAATATTTATATTTTTATTTTTATATAATTAATTAATATATCCTTAATTTATATTATATATTATATATTATAATTTTAATTATTATATTTAAGATTTATATATATTTTTTAAATTAATAAATTATCATAATATAATTATATAATATATGATTTAAATATTATAATATGTATTATATTAATTATTATTATAATATATTATATATTTATTTATAATTTAAATAATTTAAATATTTATAATTAATTTTTAAATAAATATTTTAAATATATATATAATAAATTTTATATAATTTTTTATTTTGTAAAATATTATATTATTGATTATAATTAAAAATTTTAATATTATATTTATATTATATTTTTATAACCCCATATTATTTATTCTTTTAATTAAATATATTAAATATGAAATAAATTTTATGATAATTTAATATTATTTATTTTTATTTAATTATAAAAATAAATATATATTTATATTAAATTGATTTAAATTATTTTATAATTATTACTATAATATATTATACTAGTAGCTCCACTGTCCGAGTCCTTACCAATCGAATAAGAACATATCGTTGATACCAAGGTACCTTATGGCCTCAACTAAGCTCACTACTAAAGGCAAGGAGTAGGTGTCATTAATGGTGATCCTATGATTCTAGATAGATAAATTTCTAATATGAAGGCTATCCCGGACTTTAGCCTATGCCCAAACACACGAAGTTGCAGCGCAATTAAATAATGCAGGGACTAGACCCGTTGATGATAGGTCGCATACTTAAGCTCAGTAAACAGTATAAATTGACAAACATATACAAGCAATCAACGATAATATTAAAAATTCTAGATAAAAAAATAATATCAGTAAGATTATTCATAGTAATGGCTAATACCCAAAGGTATATATTAGCCTTCAAATGTCATAATCAATACAAGAGTAATAATTTTGCAATGTAATTAACCGAGTTAACGAATGACTACCATAACACTGAATGATTACAGAGTATAGGAGATATCAAGTGTTCCTATGGAATTAATCATGTTGCTAGGACCTGTTTATGCTCTTTTTTCCTCTAAAAAATTCTTTTTTTGTGGTTTAAATGTATCGAAAATTGATTTAGCACACGTAAAAATCATTTTTGAGTTTTATTATTGGGTCAGGAATATGGTCGATAACGGTGTATCCAAGTTTTGGATCGGCGTATCGGGAGGTTTCTTAGAGTAGGGACCATGTTTGATACAAATATGTGATAATAAGTGTAGAGTAACCTTCTCTGAACATGATAGTGAAATCACTAAGGATGGTAAGGTCATAGGTAAAGGTATTAGGAAGAAAAGCTTATGTGATGAAATTAGGAAATAAGCCTAAAGACAAAATTTGTCTAGCAACAATTGATGAAAACTCCACGTTGTGGCATAGGAGATTAGGCCATGAAAATATGCCTCTCATTCAATCGTTAGCATCGAAGGAATTAGTCAGAAACTTACCTAAGCTTAAGTTTGATCAACACTTCTGTGATGCTTGAAAAATTAGAAAGCAAGCTCATGCTAGTCATAAGGCTAAGAATATAGTCTCAACAACTAGATGCTTAGAACTCCTTCATATTGATCTCTTTGGTCCATCCGCTGTATAGAGTTATGGAGGAAACCGCTACACCTTAGTCATAGTAGATGACTATTCTAGGTATACTTAGACTAGATTCCTTAAGGACAAAACTAAAGCCTTTAATCAATTCAAAATATTTAGTAAGAAAATTCAAAACTAATTAGGGTGTACAATAGTGTCAATAAGAATCGACCACGGTAGGGAATTTGATAATGAGATGCAATTTGGAGAGTTTTGTAATGCCAATGGAATTACACATAACTTCTTAGCTCCATGCACTCCTTAATCAAATGGCGTGGTTGAAAGGAAAAATAGGACACTTCAAGAAATGAGTAGGACTATGTTGAATAAGCAATCATTACCACAAAAGTTTTGGTGTAACGCAGTAGACACTTTAACATACATTCTCAACCGAATCCTAATTAGAGCCATCTTAGGAAAAACACCTTATGAAATTTTAAGAGGTAGGAAACCTACTTTAGATTACTTTAGAGTGTTTGGAAGCAAGTGCTTTATCTTAAACACTAAAGACTACCTTACAAAGTTTGACCCAAAGTCATACGAAGGTATCTTTTTAGGTTACTCTCAAAATAGTAAAGCCTACATCATCCTAAATAAACATACTAGGAAAGTCGAAGAATCACTTAACGTGACATTCGATGAAACTCCTCCACCCTCTAAAGACAATAACTAAAAAAATTATAAAAATTTCTTTGACACCATGTAGAGATGACTTAGATTGAAGAAGAACATTAAGGATACTAGAAAAGAAAAACCAAGAAAATACATTGTGATGAAACTTAATAATTGACGAAATAGTCAATATTAAGGAATCTAGGAACCATCCATAGAAAATGTCATAGGAAACCTTAACCAAAGAAACCTTAGATCACAAGCCCAAAACCAAAGTAACTTCTTTTGTTTTATATCAACTATAGAACCTAATAACATGAATGAAGCCTTAACGGAAGTTGGATAGTCGCTATGCAAGAATAATTAAATCAATTCATTGCTAACGACGTTTGGGAGTTAGTTCCACAACCTAGGAATATGACAATTATAGGAACTAAGTGGGTGTTTAGAAATACGCTAGACGAGAACGGTATTGTTTTTCAAAATAAGGCTAGGTTAGTTGCTCAATGTTATAATCAACAAAAGGGCATCAATTATGATGAAACTTATGCCTCGGTTGCTAGACTTGAGTCAATTAGTGAAACTATTACTTATGCAGTGCTTTTTGACTTTAAACAATTCCAAATGGATATAAAAGAAGTGCATTCCTAACGTTTTATCAATGAGGAGGTATACATTGGAACAAACTTTCAGGATTCATTGACTTGAGAACCCGGACTTTCATGTTTTTATAACCTAAAAGAAATCTTTTAGATGTCAAAAACAAGCCACACTACCTAAAGCTTGGTATGATAGATTAAAAGCTTTCCTTATTAAACATGAATATAAAATAGGAATGGTAGATAACACTCTTTTTACTAAGAAGAGAAGTTCAAACCTCATCATCGTTCAAATATATGTTGATGACATCATATTCGGTTCGACTTGTCAAGACATGTGTCACACCCCCAAATAGGGCCTGGACGGAATACGTGTCCGAAGGTGTAACGTCATAATATACATCCCACAAAGCACGAGAGAACGACCACTAATGGAAGTTTTGAAAATAATAACTCGTTGCATTATTTAAAAATAGATAAGTTGTACAAGATTCAAAGGAAAGTAAACATTTGCGGTAGCATAAGAAACATGTAGCGGAAGCATAATTTGGTTTTCAAAAGACAACGAGTATGAATGAGAAATAAAGTTTTGATAAATGGTATCATATTGCACGTAGACTCCATATAGAACGTCAAGAAGTCCAAAGCTAATCACCTGAGAAAAACATGCTAAAACGGTCAACATAAAGTTGAGTGAATTCATAGGTTTAAGTAAAACATTTATTAGGATAAAAAATGTTTAGAGAATACTGCTTCACTTACAGTATTATGAAAAGATATTTAGAAATTTGAAACGATCAAACAAAATAGTGTAGACCATAAGATTTCAAAATGTATGTGACAATCTTAGCAGTTTACAATTTCACATACAAAGCACATAAGACTATTATAACAAATACAATATCACATGAAAAGTATTTACTGTTGCACTAAGCTCATGACACCGAAGCTTAATTCAATGCAGCATATTATATGCCAAACAATAAATTAACTGCCTTAGAGGTATTTAACCAAGATCACCTAGTGAAATCCGACAGGGTATATATCCGTTTATCGGGAGCCCCGTGGGTAGTGAGCTCTACTTACCCAGATAGGGATAATTAGTCCTAATAGATCTATTTATAACACTCGTGCTTACTTAACCAGCCAGTCGTTCAAGAAATGAACAGTTCATGATAGTTTGGGCATTAGTGGTCTATTTGTAACTTAGGCAACACGTAACAGGGAAAGTAGATCAAGATACTTGTATCCATAGAAAAATCAACCATGTATTTCCAAAATAAAGGCTTTAAGTAATTGCATCCATAAGTAAAACAAAGTGTGGTATCAATCATGTAACCGAGTTTGCAAACGAACATTTATAAGAGTTTGAAATCATTAGAGTAAACAAGTTTGTAAACGAGCATGTTCTCACCCCAAAAGTTATAAGATAAATATAAAACAAGTAAAATGTAGGGCTATGAACTCACCTCGAAGTTGTAGAACAATTAACAGAAATGCAAATAACAAGCACATCACAGACGGAAAACGAAATAGCTCGACTAAGAAGCTGCAGTTTATCTTAACGGCTATGACCTACTAGTTTAGGATGATGAATTTAAGGTTTTCTGATGGATGACTACATCAATGCGACACGTTGATCAAAGATTTGGATTTCAAGTTGTAAGAGTTTGGTGGTTGGTTAAATAAAGAAAATCAAAAAGCAAATGCAAAGTATGTAATATATTCCATACATATTACATATGAAAAATAAACAATTATATAATTCATATATATGGTGAATTATATAATAAAGACAAACAATCAAAAGAATAAGTCGCGGTATATAATACTTTACAAGTATTATATAAGAAACGTGATGAAAATAATTGAAACAAAATAATTTGACACATGTTCGGAAATCACTAATTAAATAAATAGAAAGTTCTTGCATAAAAGCAATCGTACGTTTTAAAGTTACAAATTATGTTAAACGATGTTTGTAAAGTTTCTACAAAAGTTATGTTTTATCTTCTAGTCGAAAATTTATAAAATAATATTTTTATAAATTAGTATTTTATTTCCTTGACGGTATTTAGCTAAAATAGTTGTCTCATTTGTAAAAGTATAGTTGTTATTTGTTTGTCGAGTTATGGTATAATTATAAATAAAATATCTTTAAACTATAACTTAGTCCTTTTTATCGAATTTTCAAAGATAATAGTAGTTGTAGCGAAAAATACTAAGTATAGAAATTTATTAATTTTTTGTCATGACCTATTCGTTTATACAACGTTTCCCATTTTTACAAAACTCAAAGTTTTCCCCTTTTCAATCAATCCGTATTGCAAAATACCCGTATTTCAATATATACCTTAACAAGACTAAATAAATGCCAAAAATAAGCAAAACCAAACACACCCTAATGGTTGTTAAACGCAAAACCAAATGCCTATATGGGCTGAACTAAACACCCTGGTTTTGCTGTTTTCCATAGAACCAAACGCTCCTTAACTGCTAAACCAAACAGCCCTATACGGGCTGTTAAAGCCAGAACCAAACACCCCTTTAGAGGCAGTTAACCACAGATCTAAACGCCCCTAAAGGCTATTAAACACATAAACAAACACCCCGTTGGACTGTTTTATACGCAAAAACAAACACCCCTATATGGGCGTGTGTTTCAATCAGGAAAAATCAAGAAAAGAGCGAGAAAGCAAAACAAAGTAACCACCAGCCCGACACCTTGAGGGTGCGGCTGTGGTGGTGTCTAACCAAACCGAACACCGCTTAGTGGTGCGTTCGGTTTCAAACTAACATCCCTTTATGGGTCGTGCAATCTTAGTCGAATCGAAAGAGACAAAGGAAAACCAATTCATTTAAGTATGAAACACAATCTTAAGTTAACGAAACCACCCTTATTTAGTTATAAATCTTTGTTAGCCTCAAAATATTGAGTCAAACATGAAGTTCGTCCATTATGTATTTTAGTCTCGATCAATCAATTAGTTAACGTTGTAATAGGAAAGTATCAGGAATCGGGCTCGATAGTTAATCTAATATTGTATATGTTTCGAGTTTAATCCCAAGCAAAACCCGAGCCCGGGTCCTAGTCATATATCTCGAACGTCGCTTAATGTGACGGGCTATATAAGTAACTTTTCCACCTAGGAAAAGAGAGTGGATTTCATTTATAACATTTCTTTTTTCTCCTAACTCTCTTTCTCTCTTCTTTATCTCTCTAGAAATCATCCCATATCTTTTCTTGATCGATTCGTGGTTTGTTATATGAAGTGAAATATGTCAAGAAGCTCATTTAAGTAAAAAGCTGTTCCATGTTCCAAAGGAAGGCTGAATTTGCTTCACATGGACTTGTGTGGTCCAATGCGGGTTGCAAGCATAAATGGGAAGAAATATATTCTGGTGATTGTTGATGACTATTCAAGATACACTTGGACTCTTTTTCTACGATCCAAGGATGAAACACCAGAAGTTCTCAAAGACTTTCTTACGATGATTCAACACAATCTTCAAGCTCAAGTTATTATTGTCCGTACTGACAAAGGCACAGAGTTCTTGAACAAGACACTCCATGCTTATTTCAAAGAAGAAGGCATTGAACATCAAACTTCCACTCCTTGAACACCTGAACAGAACGGCATTGTCGAAAGACGGAACCGTACTCTTGTTGAGGCTGCTCGAACGATGCTCTCAGCTTCCAAGCTTCCATTATCATTTTGGGCTGAAGCAGTTGCAACCGCATGCTATACTCAGAACAGATCAATCATCATATCCACTCATGGAAAGACGGCATATCACATCATAAATGACAGGAAACCTTCAATAAAACATCTTCACATCTTTGGTTGCACTTGCTACATAACTAGAGATGGGGAAAATCTGGATAAGATGAAAGAAAAAGGGGATCCATGTGTCATGGTGGGATATTCTACTCAGTCGAAGGGATATCGTGTTTACAACAAGAGAACACGCTTAATAGTTGAGTCCATTCATATCAAGTTTGATGAAATCAAAGAAATGATGTCTGATCACAACAGTTCAGACCTCACACCACAATGACAAAAGATGTCTGTTGAAAATGTCTCTTCAGGCCTCGTTCCTCAAGGACAAAAGGCGTCAGATTATGACAACTCTGACCCCATGCCCCCAAGACAAAATGTTGTTCCTTCAGCAGAAACACCAGATTCGTCACATCAAGGGTTAGAATTTCTCTTCAGTCCTTTACTTGTAGAATATTACAATCTAACACATGATCAAGCTGAGGAAAACAACAATGATTAAGCACCGAATGCATCATTTCAAGAAGCTGAATTTATCAATCCTTTTTATACACGGGTACAAGAAATTGGTGAGTCTTCCTCACGCAACATTGATAATACCGATGTGCATTTATTTCAACCACAGAGTCATGATTTTCGATGGACCAGAGATCATCCATTAGAACAAGTTCGTGGAAATCCAACCATGCCAGTTCAAACAAGACGACAGCTTACCACAGATCCTGAAATGTGTATGTTCACACTCACGGTGAGTATTGTTGAACCGAAGAACATTAAGGAGGTAATGGCTGCTTCTGCATGGATCAAAGCAATGCAGGACGAACTTCATCAGTTCGATAGACTAAAAGTCTGGGAACTAGTCGACAAACCATTTGGCAAGATGATTATAAAGCTAAAGTGGTTATGGAAGAACAAGAAAGACGAAGATCAGACTGTAATTC